>JASTWQ010000784.1:70000-73404 GCA_035220615.1 Leptothorax acervorum
CGGCGTATCCAGCGAGGAACCTGAAACAAAGAAAGGTGGAATTAGTCAAGACCTGCAAAAGGTTTGTCAAATACGTAACCTTCTCGGTAGGTTTTGGTCAAACCGAGTGGCGACCGATAAATTTACACGGTTAAGACGAGTGAGTCGTAGTGAGATCGCGTCCTATAACGGTCAGATCGAGAAATTATCGAATCTAAATTCAACTTAATTACTAGATAAATCGACTGTCCGGTTACAACCGCAAGTTCGGACATTTGGTTCACGCACTCGGTCGAGCGGCCGGTGGTGCGAAGCTACCATCCGTGGGATTATGCCTGAACGCCTGTAAGGCCGTATCCTCTCTAGTCAAAGGTGGCAATGATATCTCTAGGAGTCTCGTGAGTCGAAAGGCTCAAAACAATGTGACACTACTAGGCGGCCGGTCCACGGGCCGGTCGTCGCACGAGCCCGGTTTGCCGTACGGCGCCTTTGCCCGTCGTCGGGATCTCACCGCTACGACGGCACGGTGTCTAACGGTCGAACATGAGTTTCGCGAGTTCGATGTCGAGACTCGGAATCGTCTGTAGACGACTTAGGTACCTGGCGGGGTGTTGTACTCGGTAGAGCAGTTACCACGCTGCGATCTGTTGAGACTCAGCCCTCGGCTTGGGGATTCGTCTTGTCGGTTAGACGAGACCCCACACGCACTAGGCGGCGAAAGCAACACGCCGCTGGTGGACTTTGACAGAGTTCCGTCAAAGCGGCGAAAGCAACACGCCGCTGGGACTTGGAATAATTTCGTTCCAGTCACGACGGCAAAGCAACACGCCGCACGCGGACTTAGTCGCGTGCGACGAAAGCAACACGCCGCGCGAGCCAGTGTGGGACTTAGAATAATTTCGCTCGAGTCCCGCCGGAGGTAACGACGGCGAAAAAAAACACGCCGCACGCGGACTTAGTCGCGTGCGGCGAAAGCAACACGCCGCGCGAGCCAGTGTGGGACTTAGAATAATTTCGCTCGAGTCCCGCCGGAGGTAACAACGGCGAAAAAAAACACGCCGCACGCGGACTTAGTCGCGTGCGGCGAAAGCAACACGCCGCGCGAGCCAGTGTGGGACTTAGAATAATTTCGCTCGAGTCCCGCCGGAGGTAACGACGGCGAAAAGCAACACGCCGCACGCGGACTTAGTCGCGTGCGGCGAAAGCAACACGCCGCGCGAGCCAGTGTGGGACTTAGAATAATTTCGCTCGAGTCCCGCCGGAGGTAACAACGACGAAAAAAAACACGCCGCACGCGGACTTAGTCGCGTGCGGCGAAAGCAACACGCCGCGCGAGCCAGTGTGGGACTTAGAATAATTTCGCTCGAGTCCCGCCGGAGGTAACAACGGCGAAAAAAAACACGCCGCACGCGGACTTAGTCGCGTGCGGCGAAAGCAACACGCCGCGCGAGCCAGTGTGGGACTTAGAATAATTTCGCTCGAGTCCCGCCGGAGGTAACGACGGCGAAAAGCAACACGCCGCACGCGGACTTAGTCGCGTGCGGCGAAAGCAACACGCCGCGCGAGCCAGTGTGGGACTTAGAATAATTTCGCTCGAGTCCCGCCGGAGGTACCGACGGTGAAAGCAACACGCCGCACGCGGACTTAGGGTGTTTACGTTTAGCAATCGGATTTGCAATCGGATTAATTGCAATCATATCAACCGACTAGCCCTTAACATTAACACCTCTTTTTTCAATCATAACATGAACACCAGGGTCAATTGGACCCTGCAAATTTTTGGTTGTTTATAACTCTTAAACAAATGTATATAAAAATATGAAAAAATTCTGGAATATACTAGAGACATTGAAGAAAAGACCTGAATAGTTTGAAGTGATAATTTTATTATTAACATTGTAAAAAAATTGTTGAAAAATTCAATTTTTTGAAAAAACAAGATTTTTTTCAAAAACTCATAATTTTTTGAATTTTTAATATTAAGGGCTAATATTGCACACTCATCCTCTTCAGGTATGTCACTTTAAGAAAAAAAATAGTACAAATGTGAATCCTTCAAACAGTATATTTATTTTGATACTTGAACAAGTTACATTTTAAGATGCATACCCCTTTAACATTAACACCAGGGCCAACGTGACCCTGCACAGATTGTTTATAACTCTTAAGCAAATGTATATAAAAGTATGAAAAAATTCTGAAATATACTAGAGACAGTAAAGAAAAGGCCTGAATAGTTTAAAGTGGTATTTTTTATTATTAACATTATTAAAACGAGGGGCGAATGGCAAGGCGCGGACAGGCTTGAGGCCGCGCGTGCCTGCGAAACGTCGAACGACGAAGATGACGGCGACGAGGGGCGAATATCGAGGCGCGAACAGGCGCGAGGCCGCGCGAGCGGGTGACGGTCGCGCGTACCTCCGAGACGCCGAACGACGAAGACGACGGCGACGAGGGGCGAATAGCGAGGCGCGGACAGGCGGACACTCGGGTACAGAGCACGCGGGTCACGCGAAATGTTACCGTGATGACGTCCGTCGGATCACGAAAGACGACAAATGACAACATCCGCTGCTGCCGGCGTACATACACGCCAGTCGCCACGAGCGAGTCACGTAGGCGGGCGAACAACAAACGCACGCGGCCCCGCGGGATCGCTAGGCGTGAGATGCGCATGGATCGTGGAGATCATAAAGCCTGGATAAACACATTTCATGATCTCATTATATATAGACTTACACAATTTGCATAATTAAATAAAATAATAAAAATAATATGATACAATAAAATAACAATTACAATAAAATTGCTATTTTAATTGCTTTAATTGCTTTTAATAGATACTTAAATATTATGTTTATATGTAGTGCGATCTTTTACGATCAATATTATAATTCATCATCAATTATATATTAATCGTAAAAGATCGCACTATGCCATCACGTGTGTGTTCACTATGCTATCACGTGTGCGTAATCACTATGCCATCATGTGTGCGTAATCACTGTACCATCACACGTGTAATCACACGTGATGGCATAGTGCGATCTTCTATACATTTACAATTTTGTAAAATTGAATGCATTTACAAGATGCAATCAAATTTTTTTTTTGTTTTTTGTACAGCAATTCAATTTCTTTCATTATTCTATGTATAAAAGTATCAAAGTACAGTCATCGAAAAGTGAATACTTTACGAGATATTTCATATTTTGTATTAAAAATATCATGATAAAATTTCAAATATCTCAATAAATTCTTGAAAGAGAGCTATATTATAGTGTTTTGAAAACGTCTCGACAAAAGCTACAACAATAAAAACGCGAGCCAAGCGATAATTTATTTTCATTAACGCCTACATATCGACAATCACACAATCACATATCGACGGTTGTCGATTTGTAGGCGTTAATGGAAATGAATAA
>JASTWQ010000785.1:0-73242 GCA_035220615.1 Leptothorax acervorum
GTTTATCGCAACGGAGCGGAATGCACTCGCGAAAACCGGTTTACGGTTTACATTTTTAACGATTAGCAGTTTTACGTTTGTACAAGGTATTGTACATTGTAGTTTCTCAAGGCGGAGCTGCCTGCGTCTTCGTTCATCCACAGATATCGTTTCCCATGTTTCAGAAACCTTGAAACCAACCGGAGGGATCGGTTGTCCAACATGCTGAATATAATATTTGAAATTTCCAGAGGTAATTGTTTGATGATATCAAAACTCTTTTGTATAGAGACATCAAAATATGCAACAATTCTCCTAAAGGCTTCCATCGTTCGCGATCTGTAATCTCTAAGCAGCGAAAAGTAAAGAGATAAACCACCGCCGTTAGCGCCCTGAAACGGCGGAATCTGACTGATCAGATAAACTCGCAGGTACTGTCGTCCAAAACACGTCCGCTCCGCTCCGAGACAGAACTCCGAATTTTAAATCTCTAATATTCCTGCTTTCTCGATGCTGACTTTACACACCTCTTCCTACTTCTAATTGGTGGAGAGCAGCCGGCAAATCTGCGAGAAGCGTCCAATCAGATGACGTCACGTGACGCCACCCAAAACGTGGCCCCACACAGCCAATTAGAACGCGCAGCGGAAAACAATACATATTATTTCGGTCCAGTTGAGGTAACTCAAATTTATATAATAATCTTGCTAAAGAGAGTGAAAAGCTACTACCACTTAAGTTGTTTAACATCATACGCGTCCCTTTTACCTTTTTTAAAAATGTAATTTTTGTGAAATTAATCTTGAAATCTCGAAATCCTGGTCCTTCGAAAGTACTAATAAAATTGTTTTAGAAATTTGTACTAAATATTGGAATCTCTACTCGGCGTAGTAGCATTGTAACTTATTGATTTAATAGTAAAAATATTTGTACTCGCATTCAATGTTACAATGTAAACGATGGGAAAGAGTGAGAAAGGAACAAGGAGTGAGAGAGAAAGGGAAGAGAATGGTTATAACATGTCACGTGCAAATATATAAATGTTAATTCATTTTAATTAATTAATTCTTATTTTCTAAACGAGTCTCAACGAGACTATTATTTTTAAAATATTTATTAACAGTACAGTGTTATTGCCATCCGTGAACGCATTAAAAGAAAGCACATGTTAGACCAAGGACAACCGTACATGAGACGTTTAAGACATTTAATTACATCGCAAATAAACTATTTACAATTATACTCTACCACAACATTCAAAAGCGAATATTACTTCGACTGTATGCTTTTGATGCCTTGCTTCCATTATTTTTGGGGTAGACATATGTGCAGCGTAATCGGCGAGACCGATCCGGATGTATCTTAATAGCCCTGCCGGTTTGTTCATCTATTTTGAACGTCAGAATTTTATTACATTTTACAGGTTTACGTTTTACAGGTATTACATTTAGTTTCTCAAGGCGGAGCTGCCTGCGTCTTCGTTCATCCACAGATATCGTTTCCCAGGTTTCAGAAACCCTTGAAACCAACCGGAGGGATCGGTTGTCCAACATGCTGAATATAATATTTGAAATTTCCAAAGGTAATTGTTTGATGATATCAAAACTCTTTTGTATAGAGACATCAAAATATGCAACAATTCCCCTAAATGCTTCCATCGTTTGCGATCTGTAATCTCTAAGCAGTGAAGAATAAAGAGATAAACCACCGCCGTTAGCGCCCTGAAACGGCGGAATCTGACTGATCGTAAACTCGCAGGTACTGTCGTCCAAAACACGTCCGCTCCGCTCCGAGTCAGAACTCCGAATCTTCGATCTCTGATATTCCTGCTTTCTCGATGCTGACTTTACACACCTCTTCCTACTTCTTATTGGTGGAGAGCCGCCGGCACATCTGCGAGAAGCGTCCAATCAGATGACGTCACGTGACGCCACTCCAAAACGTGGCCCCACACAGCCAATGAGAACGCGCAGCGGAAAACAATACATATTATTTCGGTCCAGTTGAGGTAACTCAAATTTATATAATAATCTTGCCAAAGAGAGTGAAAAGCTACTACCACTTAAGTTGTTTAACATCATACGCGTCCCTTTTACCTTTTTTAAAAAGGTAATTTTTTGTGCCATTAATCTTGAAATCTTGAAATCCTGGTCCTTCGAAAGTACTAATAAATTGTTTTAGAAATTTGTACTAAATATTGGAATCTCTACTCGGCGTAGTAGCATTGTAACTTATTGATTTAATAGTAAAATATTTGTACTCGCATTCAATGTTACAATGTAAACGATGGAAAGAGTGAGAAAGGAACAAGGAGTGAGAGAGAAAGGAAAGAATGGTTATAACATGTCACGTGCAAATATATAAATGTTAATTCATTTTAATTAATTGATTCTTGTTTCTTAAACGAGTCTCAACGAGACTATTATTCTTAAAATATTTTTTAACACTACAGTGTTATTGCCATCCGTGAACGCATTAAAAGAAAGCACATGTTAGACCAAGGACAACCGAACATGAGACGTTTAAGACATTTAATTACATCGTAAATAAACTATTTACAATTATACTCGACCACACCATTCAAAAGCGAATATTACTTCGACCGTATGCTTTTGATGCCTTGCTTCCATTATTTTTGGGGTAGACATATGTGCAGCGTAATCGGCGAGACCGATCCGGATGTATCTTAATAGCCCTGCCGGTTTGTTCATCTATTTTGAACGTCAGAATTTTATTACATTTTACAGGTTTACGTTTTACAGGTATTACATTTAGTTTCTCAAGGCGGAGCTGCCTGCGTCTTCGTTCATCCACAGATATCGTTTCCCAGGTTTCAGAAACCCTTGAAACCAACCGGAGGGATCGGTTGTCCAACATGCTGAATATAATATTTGAAATTTCCAAAGGTAATTGTTTGATGATATCAAAACTCTTTTGTATAGAGACATCAAAATATGCAACAATTCTCCTAAAGGCTTCCATCGTTCGCGATCTGTAATCTCTAAGCAGCGAAAAATAAAGAGCTAAACCACCGCCGTTAGCGCCCTGAAACGGCGGAATCTGACTGATCAGATAAACTCGCAGGTACCGTCGTCCAAAACACGTCCGCTCCGCTCCGAGACAGAACTCCGAAATCTTACGATCTCTGATATTCCGTGCTTTCTCGATGCTGACTTTACACACCTCTTCCTACTTCTTATTGGTGGAGAGCAGCCGGCAAATCTGCGAGAAGCGTCCAATCAGATGACGTCACGTGACGCCACCCCAAAACGTGGCCCCACACAGCCAATTAGAACGCGCAGCGGAAGACAATACATATTATTTCGGTCCAGTTGAGGTAACTCAAATTTATATAATAATCTTGTCAAAGGAGAGTGAAAGCTACTACCACTTAAGTTGTTTAACATCATACGCGTCCCTTTTACGTTTTTAAAAATGTAATTTTTGTGAAATTAATCTTGAAATGTCGAAATCCTGGTCCTTCGAAAGTACTAATAAAATTGTTTTAGAAATTTGTACTAAATATTGGAATCTCTACTCGGCGTAGTAGCATTGTAACTTATTGATTAATAGTAAAAATATTTGTACTCGCATTCAATGTTACAATGTAAACGATGGGAAAGAGTGAGAAAGGAACAAGGAGTGAGAGAGAAAGGGAAGAGAATGGTTATAACATGTCACGTGCAAATATATAAATGTTAATTCATTTTAATTAATTAATTCTTATTTTCTAAACGAGTCTCAACGAGACTATTATTTTTAAAATATTTATTAACAGTACAGTGTTATTGCCATCCGTGAACGCATTAAAAGAAAGCACATGTTAGACCAAGGACAACCGAACATGAGACGTTTAAGACATTTAATTACATCGTAAATAAACTATTTACAATTATACTCTACCACACCATTCAAAAGCGAATATTACTTCGACCGTATGCTTTTGATGCCTTGCTTCCATTATTTTGGGGTAGACATATGTGCAGCGTAATCGGCGAGACCGATCCGGATGTATCTTAATAGCCCTGCCGGTTTGTTCATCTATTTTGAACGTCAGAATTTTATTACATTTTACAGGTTTACGTTTTACAGGTATTACATTTAGTTTCTCAAGGCGGAGCTGCCTGCGTCTTCGTTCATCCACAGATATCGTTTCCCAGGTTTCAGAAACCCTTGAAACCAACCGGAGGGATCGGTTGTCCAACATGCTGAATATAATATTTGAAATTTCCAAAGGTAATTGTTTGATGATATCAAAACTCTTTTGTATAGAGACATCAAAATATGCAACAATTCTCCTAAAGGCTTCCATCGTTCGCGATCTGTAATCTCTAAGCAGCGAAAAATAAAGAGCTAAACTACCGCCGTTAGCGCCCTGAAAACGGCGGAATCTGACTTATCGTAAACTCGCAGGTACCGTCATCCAAAACACGTCCGCTCCGCTCCGAGACAGAACTCCGAATCTTCGATCTCTCATATTCCTGCTTTCTCGATGCTGACTTTACACACCTCTTCCTACTTCTTATTGGTGGAGAGCAGCCGGCAAATCTGCGAGAAGCGTCCAATCAGATGACGTCACGTAACGCCACCCCAAAACGTGGCCCCACACAGCCAATTAGAACGCGCAGCGGAAAACAATACATATTATTTCGGTCCAGTTGAGGTAACTCAAATTTATATAATAATCTTGCCAAGGAGAGTGAAAAGCTACTACCACTTAAGTTGTTTAACATCATACGCGTCCCTTTTACCTTTTTTAAAAAGGTAATATTTGTGCCATTAATCTTGAAATCTCGAAATCCTGGTCCTTCGAAAGTACTAATAAAATTGTTTTAGAAATTTGTACTAAATATTGGAATCTCTACTCGGCGTAGTAGCATTGTAACTTATTGATTTAATAGTAAAAATATTTGTACTCGCATTCAATGTTACAATGCAAGAGATGGGGAAGAGTGAGAAAGGAACAAGGAGTGAGAGAGAAAGGGAAGAGAATGGTTATAACATGTCACGTGCAAATGTATAAATGTTAATTCATTTTAATTAATTAATTCTTATTTTCTAAATGAGTCTCAACGAGACTATTATTTTTAAAATATTTATTAACAGTACAGTGTTATTGCCATCCGTAAACGCATTAAAAGAAAGCACATGTTAGACCAAGGACAACCGAACATGAGACGTTTAAGACATTTGATTACATCGTAAATAAACTATTTACAATTATACTCTACCACACCATTCAAAATCGAATATTACTTCGACCGTATGCTTTTGATGCCTTGCTTCCATTATTTTTGGGGTAGACATATGTGCAGCGTAATCGGCGAGACCGATCCGGATGTATCTTAATAGCCCTGCCGGTTTGTTCATCTATTTTGAACGTCAGAATTTTATTACACTTTACAGGTTTACGTTTTACAGGTATTACATTTAGTTTCTCAAGGCGGAGTTGCCTGCGTCTTCGTTCATCCACAGATATCGTTTCCCATGTTTCAAATACCTTTGAAACCAACCGGAGGGATCGGTTGTCCAACATGCTGAATATAATATTTGAAATTTCCAGAGGTAATTGGTTGATGATATCAAAACTCTATTGTATAGAGACATCAAAATATGCAACAATTCTCCTAAAGGCTTCCATCGTTCGCGATCTGTAATCTCTAAGCAGCGAAAAATAAAGAGCTAAACTATCGCCGTTAGCGCCCTGAAAACGGCGGAATCTGACTGATCGTAAACTCGCAGGTACTGTCGTCCAAAACACGCCCGCTCCGCTCCGAGTCAGAACTCGGAATCTTCGATCTCTGATATTCCTGCTTTCTGGATGCTGACTTTACACACTTCTTCCTACTTCTTATTGGTGAAGAGCAGCCGGCAAATCTGCGGGAAGCGTCCAATCAGATGACGTCACGTGACGCCACCCCAAAACGTGGCCCCACACAGCCAATTAGAACGCGCAGCGGAAAACAATACATATTATTTCGGTCCAGTTGAGGTAACTCAAACTTATATAATAATCTTGCCAAGGAGAGTGAAAAGCTACTACCACTTAAGTTGTTTAACATCATACGCGTCCCTTTTACCTTTTTTAAAAAGGTAATTTTTTGTGCCATTAATCTTGAAATCTCGAAATCCTGGTCCTTCGAAAGTACTAATAAAATTGTTTTAGAAATTTGCACTAAATATTGGAATCTCTACTCGGCGTAGTAGCATTGTAACTTATTGATTTAATAGTAAAAATATTTGTACTCGCATTCAATGTTACAATGTAAACGATGGGAAAGAGTGAGAAAGGAACAAGGAGTGAGAGAGAAAGGGAAGAGAATGGTTATAACATGTCACGTGCAAATATATAAATGTTAATTCATTTTAATTAATTAATTCTTATTTTCTAAACGAGTCTCAACGAGACTATTATTTTTAAAATATTTATTAACAGTACAGTGTTATTGCCATCCGTGAACGCATTAAAAGAAAGCACATGTTATACCAAGGACAACCGAACATGAGACGTTTAAGACATTTAATTACATCGTAAATAAACTATTTACAATTATACTCGACCACACCATTCAAAAGCGAATATTACTTCGACCGTATGTTTGTGATGCCTTGCTTCCATTATTCTTGGGGTAGACATATGTGCAGCGTAATCGGCGAGACCGATCCGGATGTATCTTAATAGCCCTGCCGGTTTGTTCATCTATTTTGAACGTCAGAATTTTATTACATTTTACAGGTTTACGTTTTACAGGTATTACATTTAGTTTCTCAAGGCGGAGCTGCCTGCGTCTTCGTTCATCCACAGATATCGTTTCCCAGGTTTCAGAAACCCTTGAAACCAACCGGAGGGATCGGTTGTCCAACATGCTGAATATAATATTTGAAATTTCCAAAGGTAATTGTTTGATGATATCAAAACTCTTTTGTATAGAGACATCAAAATATGCAACAATTCTCCTAAAGGCTTCCATCGTTCGCGATCTGTAATCTCTAAGCAGCGAAGAATAAAGAGATAAACCAACGCCGTTAGCGCCCTGAAAACGGCGGAATCTGACTGATCGTAAACTCGCAGGTACTGTCGTCCAAAACACGTCCGCTCCGCTCCGAGTCAGAACTCCGAATCTTCGATCTCTGATATTCCTGCTTTCTCGATGCTGACTTTACACACCTCTTCCTACTTCTTATTGGTGGAGAGCAGCCGGCAAATCTGCGAGAAGCGTCCAATCAGATGACGTCACATGACGCCACCCCAAAACGTGGCCCCACACAGCAAATTAGAACGCGCAGCGGAAAACAATAAACATTATTTCGGTCCAGTTGAGGTAACTCAAATTTATATAATAATCTTGTAAAGGAGAGTGAAAAGCTACTACCACTTAAGTTGTTTAACATCATACGCGTCCCTTTTACCTTTTTTAAAAATGTAATTTTTGTGAAATTAATCTTGAAATCTCGAAATCCTGGTCCTTCGAAAGTACTAATAAAATTGTTTTAGAAATTTGTACTAAATATTGGAATCTCTACTCGCGTAGTAGCATTGTAACTTATTGATTTAATAGTAAAAATATTTGTACTCGCATTCAATGTTACAATGTAAACGATGGGAAAGAGTGAGAAAGGAACAAGGAGTGAGAGAGAAAGGGAAGAGAATGGTTATAACATGTCACGTGCAAATATATAAATGTTAATTAATTTTAATTAATTGATTCTTATTTTCTAAACGAGTCTCAACGAGACTATTATTTTTAAAATATTTATTAACAGTACAGTGTTATTGCCATCCGTGAACGCATTAAAAGAAAGCACATGTTAGACCAAGGACAACCGAACATGAGACGTTTAAGACATTTAATTACATCGTAAATAAACTATTTACAATTATACTCTACCACACCATTCAAAAGCGAATATTACTTCGACCGTATGCTTTTGATGCCTTGCTTCCATTATTTTTGGGGTAGACATATGTGCAGCGTAATCGGCGAGACCGATCCGGATGTATCTTAATAGCCCTGCCGGTTTGTTCATCTATTTTGAACGTCAGAATTTTATTACATTTTACAGGTTTACGTTTTACAGGTATTACATTTAGTTTCTCAAGGCGGAGCTGCCTGCGTCTTCGTTCATCCACAGATATCGTTTCCCAGGTTTCAGAAACCCTTGAAACCAACCGGAGGGATCGGTTGTCCAACATGCTGAATATAATATTTGAAATTTCCAAAGGTAATTGTTTGATGATATCAAAACTCTTTTGTATAGAGACATCAAAATATGCAACAATTCTCCTAAAGGCTTCCATCGTTCGCGATCTGTAATCTCTAAGCAGCGAAAAATAAAGAGCTAAACCACCGCCTTTAACGCCCTGAAAACGGCGGAATCTGACTGATCGTAAACTCGCAGGTACTGTCGTCCAAAACACGTCCGCTCCGCTCCGAGTCAGAACTCCGAATCTTCGATCTCTGATATTCCTGCTTTCTCGATGCTGACTTTACACACCTCTTCCTACTTCTTATTGGTGGAGAGCAGCCGGCAAATCTGCGAGAAGCGTCCAATCAGATGACGTCACGTGACGCCACTCCAAAACGTGGCCCCACACAGCCAATGAGAACGCGCAGCGGAAAACAATACATATTATTTCGGTCCAGTTGAGGTAACTCAAATTTATATAATAATCTTGCCAAGGAGCGTGAAAAGCTACTACCACTTAAGTTGTTTAACATCATACGCGTCCCTTTTACCTTTTTTAAAAATGTAATTTTTGTGAAATTAATCTTGAAATCTCGAAATCCTGGTCCTTTGAAAGTACTAATAAAATTGTTTTAGAAATTTGTACTAAATATTGGAATCTCTACTCGGCGTAGTAGCATTGTAACTTATTGATTTAATAGTAAAAATATTTGTACTCGCATTCAATGTTACAATGTAAACGATGGGAAAGAGTGAGAAGGGAACAAGGAGTGAGAGAGAAAGGGAAGAGAATGGTTATAACATGTCACGTGCAAATATATAAATGTTAATTCATTTTAATTAATTAATTCTTATTTTCTAAACGAGTCTCAACGAGACTATTATTTTTAAAATATTTATTAACAGTACAGTGTTATTGCCATCCGTGAACGCATTAAAAGGAAGCACATGTTAGTCCAAGGACAACGGTACATGAGACGTTTAAGACATTTAATTACATCGTAAATAAACTATTTACAATTATACTCTACCACACCATTCAAAAGCGAATATTACTTCGACCGTATGCTTTTGATGCCTTGCTTCCATTATTTTTGGGGTAGACATATGTGCAGCGTAATCGGCGAGACCGATCCGGATGTATCTTAATAGCCCTGCCGGTTTGTTCATCTATTTTGAACGTCAGAATTTTATTACATTTTACAGGTTTACGTTTTACAGGTATTACATTTAGTTTCTCAAGGCGGAGCTGCCTGCGTCTTCGTTCATCCACAGATAATCGTTTCCCAGGTTTCAGAAACCCTTGAAACCAACCGGAGGGATCGGTTGTCCAACATGCTGAATATAATATTTGAAATTTCCAAAGGTAATTGTTTGATGATATCAAAACTCTTTTGTATAGAGACATCAAAATATGCAACAATTCTCCTAAAGGCTTCCATCGTTCGCGATCTGTAATCTCTAAGCAGCGAAAAATAAAGAGCTAAACCACCGCCGTTAGCGCCCTGAAAACGGCGGAATCTGACTGATCGTAAACTCGCAGGTACTGTCGTCCAAAACACGTCCGCTCCGCTCCGAGTCAGAACTCCGAATCTTCGATCTCTGATATTCCTGCTTTCTCGATGCTGACTTTACACACCTCTTCCTACTTCTTATTGGTGGAGAGCAGCCGGCAAATCTGCGAGAAGCGTCCAATCAGATGACGTCACGTGACGCCACCCAAAACGTGGCCCCACACAGCCAATTAGAACGCGCAGCGGAAAACAATACATATTATTTCGGTCCAGTTGAGGTAACTCAAATTTATATAATAATCTTGCCAAGGAGAGTGAAAAGCTACTACCACTTAAGTTGTTTAACATCATACGCGTCCCTTTTACCTTTTTAAAAATGTAATTTTTGTGCCATTAATCTTGAAATCTCGAAATCCTGGTCCTTCGAAAGTACTAATAAAATTGTTTTAGAAATTTGTACTAAATATTGAAATCTCTACTCGGCGTAGTAGCATTGTAACTTATTGATTTAATGGTAAAAATATTTGTACTCGCATTCAATGTTACAATGTAAACGATGGGAAAGAGTGAGAAAGGAACAAGGAGTGAGAGAGAAAGGGAAGAGAATGGTTATAACATGTCACGTGCAAATATATAAATGTTAATTAATTTTAATTAATTGATTCTTGTTTTCTAAACGAGTCTCAACGAGACTTTATTTTTAAAATATTTATTAACAGTACAGTGTTATTGCCATCCGTGAACGCATTAAAAGAAAGCACATGTTAGACCAAGGACAACTGAACATGAGACGTTTAAGACATTTAATTACATCGTAAATAAACTATTTACTATTATACTCTACCACACCATTCAAAAGCGAATATTACTTCGACCGTATGCTTTTGATGCCTTGCTTCCATTATTTTTGGGGTAGACATATGTGCAGCGTAATCGGCGAGACCGATCCGGATGTATCTTAATAGCCCTGCCGGTTTGTTCATCTATTTTGAACGTCAGAATTTTATTACATTTTACAGGTTTACGTTTTACAGGTATTACATTTAGTTTCTCAAGGCGGAGCTGCCTGCGTCTTCGTTCATCCACAGATATCGTTTCCCAGGTTTCAGAAACCCTTGAAACCAACCGGAGGAATCGGTTGTCCAACATGCTGAATATAATATTTGAAATTTCCAAAGGTAATTGTTTGATGATATCAAAACTCTTTTGTATAGAGACATCAAATATGCAACAATTCTCCTAAAGGCTTCCATCGTTCGCGATCTGTAATCTCTAATGCAGCGAAAAATAAAGAGATAAACCACCGCCGTTAGCGCTCTGAAAAGGGTGGAATCTGACTGATCGTAAACTCGCAGGTACCGTCGTCTAAAACACGTCCGCTCCGCTCCGAGTCAGAACTCCGAATCTTCGATCTCTGATATTCCTGCTTTCTCGATGCTGACTTTACACACCTCTTCCTACTTCTTATTGGTGGAGAGCAGCCGGCAAATCTGCGAGAAGCGTCCAATCAGATGACGTCACGTGACCCCACCCCGATACGTGGCCCACACAGCCAATTAGAACGCGCAGCGGAAAACAATACATATTATTTCGGTCAAGTTGAGGTAACTCAACTTTTTATAATAATTTTGTCAAGGAGACTGAAAAGCTATTACCACTTAAGTTGTTTACCATCATACGCGTCTCTTCTACCTTTTTTAAAAATGTAATTTTCGTGCAATTAATCTTGAAATCTCGAAATCCTGGTCCTTCAAAAGTACTAATAAAATTGTTTTAGAAATTTGTACTAAATATTAAATCTCTACTCGGCGTAGTAGCATTGTAACTTATTGATTTAATGGTAAAAATATTTGTACTCGCATTCAATGTTACAATGTAAACGATGGGAAAGAGGTGAGAAAGGAACAAGGAGTGAGAGAGAAAGGGAAGAGAATGGTTATAACAAGTCACGTGCAAATATATAAATGTTAATTCATTTTAATCAATTAATTCTTATTTTCTAAACGAGTCTCAACGAGACTTTTATTTTTAAAATATTTATTAACAGTACAGTGTTATTGCCATCCGTGAACGCATTAAAAGAAAGCACATGTTAGACCAAGGACAACCTGAACATGAGACGTTTAAGACATTTAATTACATCGTAAATAAACTATTTACTATTATACTCTACCACACCATTCAAAAGCGAATATTACTTCGACCGTATGCTTTTGATGCCTTGCTTCCATTATTTTTGGGGTAGACATATGTGCAGCGTAATCGGCGAGACCGATCCGGATGTATCTTAATAGCCCTGCCGGTTTGTTCATCTATATTGAACGTCAGAATTTTATTACATTTTACAGGTTTACGTTTTACAGGTATTACATTTAGTTTCTCAAGACGGAGCTGCCTGCGTCTTCGTTCATCCACAGATATCGTTTCCAGGTTTCAGAAACCCTTGAAACCAACCGGATGGATCGGTTGTCCAACATGCTGAATATAATATTTGAAATTTCCAAGGTAATTGTTTGATGATATCAAAACTCTTTTGTATAGAGACATCAAAATATGCAACAATTCTCCTAAAGGCTTCCATCGTTCGCGATCTGTAATCTCTATGCAGCGAAAAATAAAGAGCTAAACCACCGCCGTTAGCGCAATGAAAACGGCGGAATCTGACTGAATCGTAAACTCGCAGGTACTGTCGTCCAAAACGCGTCCGCTCCGCTCCGAGTCAGAACTCCGAATCTTCGATCTCTGATATTCCTGCTTTCTCGATGCTGACTTTACACACCTCTTCCTACTTCTTATTGGTGGAGAACAGCCGGCAAATCTGCGAGAAGCGTCCAATCAGATGACGTCACGTGACACCACCCTAAAACGTGGCCCCACACATCCAATTAGAACGCGCAGCGGAAAACAATACATATTATTTCGGTCCAGTTGAGGTAACTCAAATTTATATAATAATTTTGTCAAGGAGAGTGAAAAGCTACTACCACTTAAATTGTTTAACACCATACGCGTCCCTCTTACCTTTTTTAAAAAGTAATTTTTGTGCCATTAATCTTGAAATCTCGAAATCCTGGTCCTTCGAAAGTACTAATAAAATTGTTTTAGAAATTTGTACTAAATATTGAAATCTCTACTCGGCGTAGTAGCATTGTAACTTATTGATTTAATGGTAAAAATATTTGTACTCGCATTCAATGTTACAATGTAAACGATGGGAAAGAGTGAGAAAGGAACAAGGAGTGAGAGAGAAAGGGAAGAGAATGGTTATAACATGTCACGTGCAAATATATAAATGTTAATTAATTTTAATTAATTGATTCTTGTTTTCTAAACGTGTCTCAACGAGACTTTTATTTTTAAAATATTTATTAACAGTACAGTGTTATTGCCATCCGTGAACGCATTAAAAGAAAGCACATGTTAGACCAAGGACAACTGAACATGATACGTTTAAGACATTTAATTACATCGTAAATAAACTATTTACTATTATACTCTACCACACCATTCAAAAGCGAATATTACTTCGACCGTATGCTTTTGATGCCTTGCTTCCATTATTTTTGGGGTAGACATATGTGCAGCGTAATCGGCGAGACCGATCCGGATGTATCTTAATAGCCCTGCCGGTTTGTTCATCTATGTTGAACGTCAGAATTTTATTACATTTTACAGGTTTACGTTTTACAGGTATTACATTTAGTTTCTCAAGTCGGAGCTGCCTGCGTCTTCGTTCACCCACAGATATCGTTTCCCAGGTTTCAGAAACCCTTGAAACCAACCGGAGAAATCGGTTGTCCAACATGCTGAATATAATACTTGAAATTTCCACAGGTAATTGTTTGATGATATCACAACTCTTTTGTATAGAGACATCAAAATATGCAACAATTCTCCTAAAGGCTTCCATCGTTCGCGATCTGTAATCTCTATGCAGCGAAAAATAAAGAGCTAAACCACCGCCGTTAGCGCAATGAAAACGGCGGAATCTGACTGATCGTAAACTCGCAGGTACTGTCGTCCAAAACGCGTCCGCTCCGCTCCGAGTCAGAACTCCGAATCTTCGATCTCTGATATTCCTGCTTTCTCGATGCTGACTTTACACACCTCTTCCTACTTCTTATTGGTGGAGAACAGCCGGCAAATCTGCGAGAAGCGTCCAATCAGATGACGTCACGTGACCCCACCCCAAAACGTGGCCCCACACATCCAATTAGAACGCGCAGCGGAAAACAATACATATTATTTCGGTCCAGTTGAGGTAACTCAAATTTATATAACAATTTGTCAAGGAGAGTGAAAAGCTACTACCACTTAAATTGTTTAACACCATACGCGTCCCTTTTACCTTTTTTAAAAAAGTAATTTTTGTGCCATTAATCTTGAAATCTCGAAATCCTGGTCCTTTGAAAGTACTAATAAATTGTTTTAGAAATTTGTACTAAATATTGGAATCTCCACTCGGCGTAGTAGCATTGTAACTTATTGATTTAATAGTAAAAATATTTGTACTCGGCTCCAATGTTACAATGTAAACGATGGGAAAGAGTGAGGAAGGAACAAGGAGTGAGAGAGAAAGGGAAGAGAATGGTTATAACATGTCACGTGCAAATATATAAATGTTATTTCATTTTAATTAATTAATTCTTATTTTCTAAACGAGTCTCAACGAGACTTTTATTTTTAAAATATTTATTAACATCACAGTGTTATTGCCATCCGTGAACGCATTAAAAGAAAGCACATGTTAGACCAAGAACAACCGAACATGAGACGTTTAAGACATTTAATTACATCGTAAATAAACTATTTACAATTATACTCTACCACACCATTCAAAAGCGAATATTACTTCGGCCGTATGCTTTTGATGCCTTGCTTCCATTATTTTTGGGGTAGACATATGTGCAGCGTAATCGGCGAGACCGATCCGGATGTATCTTAATAGCCCTGCCGGTTTGTTCATCTATTTTGAACGTCAGAATTTTGTTACATTTAACAGGTTTACGTTTTACAGGTATTACATTTAGTTTCTCAAGGCGGAGCTGCCTGCGTCTTTGTTCATCCACAGATATCGTTTCCCATGTTTCAGAAACCCTTGAAACCAACCGGAGGGATCGGTTGTCCAACATGCTGAATATAATATTTGAATTTTCCAGAGGTAATTGTTTGATGATATCAAAACTCTTTTGTATAGAGACATCAAAATATGCAACAATTCTCCTAAAGGCTTCCATCGTCCGCGATCTGTAATCTCTAAGCAGCAAAAAATAAAGAGATAAACCACCGCCGTTAGCGCCCTGAAAACGGCGGAATCAGACTGATCGTAAACTCGCAGGTACTGTCGTCCAAAACACGTCCGATCCGCTCCGAGTCAGAACTCCGAATCTTCGATCTCTGATTTTCCTGCTTTCTCGATGCTGACTTTACACACCTCTTCCTACTTCTTATTGGTGGAGAGCAGCCGGCAAATCTGCGAAAAGCGTCCAATCAGATGACGTCACGTGACCTCACCCCAAAACGTGGCCCCACACATCCAATTAGAACGCGCAGCGGAAAACAATACATATTATTTCGGTCCAGTTGAGGTAACTCAAATTTATATAATAATCTTGCCAAGGAGAGTGAAAAGCTACTACCACTTAAGTTGTTTAACATCATACGCGTCCCTTTTACCTTTTTTAAAAATGTAATTTTTGTGAAATTAATCTTGAAATCTCGAAATCCTGGTCCTTCGAAAGTACTAATAAAATTGTTTTAGAAATTTGTACTAAATATTGGAATCTCTACTCGGCGTAGTAGCATTGTAACTTATTGATTTAATAGTAAAAATATTTGTACTCGCATTCAATGTTACAATGTAAACGATGGGAAAGAGTGAGAAGGGAACAAGGAGTGAGAGAGAAAGGGAAGAGAATGGTTATAACATGTCACGTGCAAATATATAAATGTTATTTCATTTTAATTAATTAATTCTTATTTTCTAAACGAGTCTCAACGAGACTTTTATTTTTAAAATATTTATTAACATCACAGTGTTATTGCCATCCGTGAACGCATTAAAAGAAAGCACATGTTAGGCCAAGAACAACCGAACATGAGACGTTTAAGACATTTAATTACATCGTAAATAAACTATTTACAATTATACTCTACCACACCATTCAAAAGCGAATATTACTTCGGCCGTATGCTTTTGATGCCTTGCTTCCATTATTTTTGGAGTAGACATATGTGCAGCGTAATCGGCGAGACCGATCCGGATGTATCTTAATAGCCCTGCCGGTTTGTTCATCTATTCTGAACGTCAGAATTTTGTTACATTTAACAGGTTTACGTTTTACAGGTATTACATTTAGTTTCTCAAGACGGAGCTGCCTGCGTCTTTGTTCATCCACAGATAACGTTTCCCATGTTTCAGAAACCCTTGAAACCAACCGGAGGGATCGGTTGTCCAACATGCTGAATATAATATTTGAAATTTCCAGAGGTAATTGTTTGATGATATCAAAACTCTTTTGTATAGAGACATCAAAATATGCAACAATTCTCCTAAAGGCTTCCATCGTTCGCGATCTGTAATCTCTAAGCAGCGAAAAATAAAGAGCTAAACTACCGCCGTTAGCGCCCTGAAAACGGCGGAATCTGACTTATCGTAAACTTGCAGGTACTGTCGTCCAAAAACACGTCCGCTCCACTCCGAGTCAGAACTCCGAATCTTCGATTTCTGATATTCCTGCTTTCTCGATGCTGACTTTACACACCTCTTCCTACTTCTTATTGGTGGAGAGCAGCCGGCAAATCTGCGAGAAGCGTCCAATCAGATGACGTCACGTGACCCCACCCCAAAACGTGGCCCCACACAGCCAATTAGAACGCGCAGCGGAAAACAATACATATTATTTCGGTCCAGTTGAGGTAATTCAAATTTATATAATAATTTTGTCAAGGAGAGTGAAAAGCTACTACCACTTAAATTGTTTTACATCATACGCGTCCCTTTTACCTTTTTTAAAAAGTAATTATTTGTGCCATTAATCTTGAAATCTCGAAATCCTGGTCCTACTAATAAAATTGTTTTAGAAATTTGTACTAAATATTGAAATCTCTACTCGGCGTAGTAGCATTGTAACTTATTGATTTAATGGTAAAAATATTTGTACTAGCATTCAATGTTACAATGTAAACGATGGGAAAGAGTGAGGAAGGAACAAGGAGTGAGAGAGAAAGGGAAGAGAATGGTTATAACATGTCACGTGCAAATATATAAATGTTAATTCATTTTAATTAATTAATTCTTATTTTCTGAACGAGTCTCAACAGTTGCCTCGCCGGGCTGCCCCTCTCGAGCCTCTAACGGGTGGGCCGTAAATTCTTGCCGACAGCTTATCCTCGGTGCGGCGTCCTTCTCTTCAATCGGTGGGGCGCCGCTCATAAAAGTAATCACAATAAAATAAATAACATCCTAACATTTCAACTAATGCCCCTTGGAGATCTCGACGCTCGGTGTACTCCCGGCCCGTCATTGGGCGCGAACCCCGCGCCTTGTGACGGCGGCGGGGACGCTGCCACGCGCGGCGGTGCCGCAACGTCACAACACCCCCGCCCCAAGAGGAGCGTACCGGGTTTGGTCACCCGATATAGCCACCGGACTAAAAGGGGTGGTCGAGCGATCGAAACCTCCAGTGAGGGCCCACTGAAGTATTGCAAAAATCGACAAAAAAAAACAAAAGAAACTTTCTACGACATAACAATACGTCACTCTTACCCCACAACCAGAGCCTCCGGTATCGCAACCCGGGACGCGACGTTTATCGCGATCGCCCTCCGTCGGTCGCGCTCACGACTCGCGACGGATCGGGTACGATAGTCGACGACCGATACACCATCCCTAGCGATCCGATAGCCCTAGCGAATTTGCAGATTCTCGTGGGCGGGATAAGAAGGAGTAATCTCTCCGGCGTTTTTATTAATACGCCGAGTCCGAAAAGGAAGAGACATCCTTGAGTTAAGCAAAATTTTATCTTGAATGGCGCGAAAAACTACGTTGAACTACGCGAAAATATTACTCCGAATTACGCAAAATGTCACACGAAGTGGTAGACGTGACAGATCACGATTACGTAAGAAGGTCACACGAAAATACGCTAGAAATGCGCGAAATTACGCTAGAAAGGAACCTCACTTAACTCTACGCGACATTACGCGAACATTACTTAATTCTACGCGAAATTACGCGAACATCACTTAATCCTACGCGAAACGCGAATATTACTTGACTTTACGCGAAACGCGAACCTTACCTAAGTCTACGCGAAACACGAATATCAACTCTTATAGTACCGCAAATGTGTCATTCGCCATCCCGACGGAACGCCGATTCGCGCATTTTGGCGGTCGGTACGCCAAGTCCGGGAACAACGATCTCTCCGGCGAGGGTGGAGCACGATAACTTCGAGCCGCCCGACAGCAGCTTTCCGCGCGCGCGGCTAACAACTCGAGAGTTTCCACATCTTCGACAGCATCTCGGTGCACCATTGTTTGCAACCGCGGTAGCATATGTCGGTGCGCGTGTCTCACTTTCTCCTTCTTGCGCCACGGTGGCGATAGCCGATCGAATAAAGCGTTCAAACACGTGAGGAAATCAGCCACCGATTCTTGCTCCCCCTGCGTGCGTCGCATAATTTCATCGCGGAGAGCGAATTGAAAATCCGGATTGCCGAATCGCGCTCGCCATGCTATCTTAAAACCAGCCCACGACGTCAGGCGCGCTTTCTTCGCGCGAAACCAGTGTAGGGCAATTCCCGACAAGAAAAACGGAAGGCAGCGTATTACATCCTCGTCCTCAACCGGAATAAGCTCGCGCTCGCCGACACGCGTCCGCGAGCCCATCTCCTCGAACGGGCTATCCGGTCGAGCCGGATCGGCCACCGGGACGCGTAATTCGGTATCTGACATTTCGCTCGCGTCGGCAATCCCCTCGTGTTCCCAACTACGTCTTGTAGTTCTCACACGACGTAACAAACGAAGCGCTAACACGGAGTCTGATCCGTCAACGGGTAATTCGCGTCGCTTCAATTCCGCGATTAATTGCTCGCGAGTTGATTGAAATATCCACTCGTCGTCTTCCGAGTGACTCATACGACCGTCGCTTTATAATTCCTAAGTCCGAGAATTCCACGCTCCTTTCGTTCTGAGTTACGAAAATGAGTCGCGAAAATAAATATCGAGCGCGAAAACGACACTGCCGAACGCGAAAATAATTTTAACAAAGGTGAGACTAATATTCCGAAAAGCGAAAACAACTATCACCGAACGCGAGAATAATGTTACCGGACGCGAGAATAATTTTACCGAACATGAGAACAACCTTACCGAACGCGAGAATAATACGATCGGACACGAAAATAATAAGACCGCACACGGAAATAATAATACCGAACATGAAAATAAGGACACCGAATACGACAACAATATTACCGAACTCGAGAGTAAACCAGGACGGTTCAAGAGAGTCAACTATTGTCCTCGTCGCTATTGCCCGCTCGAAGTAAACACCTTTTGTGAGTGGACCCTCCCCCAAGATTCAAACGCTCACGTCGTCGTTCAGCCGACAACAATTTCGCGAACGTTCTATTTATTGAAGTGAAACTTCTTAGGGCACGGGGGGTGATTCAAACCGGAAGCGTCACAGAAGTGCGTCACGGAAGTCGCGTCACGGAAGTCGCGTTACGGAAGTCGCGTTATGGAAGTCCGTCACGAAAAGTCGAACCTTCTACGGGAGTGATTCGGAGCGTCACGTTACGCGTTCGCGTTATGGAAGTCCGTCACGAAAAGTCGAACCTTCTACGGGAGTGATTCGGAGCGTCGCGTTACGCGTTCGCGTTATGGAAGTCCGTCACGAAAAGTCGAACCTTCTACGGGAGTGATTCGGAGCGTCACGTTACGCGTTCGCGTTATGGAAGTCCGTCACGAAAAGTCGAACCTTCTACGGGAGTGATTCGGAGCGTCGCGTTACGCGTTCGCGTTATGGAAGTCCGTCACGAAAAGTCGAACCTTCTACGGGAGTGATTCGGAGCGTCACGTTACGCGTTCGCGTTATGGAAGTCCGTCACGAAAAGTCGAACCTTCTACGGGAGTGATTCGGAGCGTCGCGTTACGCGTTCGCGTTATGGAAGTCCGTCACGAAAAGTCGAAACTTATACGGGAGTGATTCGGAGCGTCGCGTTACGCGTTCGCGTTATGGAAGTCCGTCACAAAAAGTCAAACCTTCTACGAGAGCGATTCGGTGCGTCGCGTTACGCGTTCGCGTTATGGAAGTCCGTCACGAAAAGTCAAAACTTATACAGGAGTGATCCGGAGCGTCGCGTTACGCGTTCGCGTTATGAAAGTCCGTCGCGAAATGTCAAAAACTTCCATGGGCGTGATTCGGCGCGGGAGCGTTACGTTAATTTACAAGTTAAATTTTAATTATAAATTACAGGCGATGCAATTCACAAATAAATAAAAATTGATTTGTGAATTACACAGGCTTTAATTCACAACTAAATTTTTATACAGTGAATATACACCGTTGACCAAAATATCGGTGTTCTATCTTATGATTGTTTATTTATACGTGTTATTGCGATAAATATTACCACATGCTTCAGTGGTCGAATTGGCACGACGCCTGCACAGAAAGCGGGAAGTTCCAGGTTCGAACCCTGGCTGGGGTAATATTTTTCACAATAAAAATTAAATTATTTAAAATTAAGATGCTTAAATTAAGCGTTGAGATAAAAGGACCAGAATCTTGGTTAAAATGTCCTGACGATTATGTCCGTCAGGAACGATTGCCAGTTACGTCGAAGAAATTTAATATGGTAAAAATAATAAAACGCTATTAACGATTCGGTAGGTTCTCTGGAGATTTCGCGGTCGCTCTCCTGGCTCGTCCGCGGGCGCGAACCCGCGCCTTGTGACGGTGGCGAGTATATATATATATACAAATTTTATCGCATATAGAAGTAATAAAAGAGACATGTTAAATTGGTTTGATATGCTTGCAAAAAAATGAGACATATACCTAATACAAAAATAAAGTATAGATTACACACGTATAATATACACAAACAAATTATTAAAACAATTATAAAAAAAAAAATATACGTGTGGCCTCCACGCGCGGCAGAAGTGAAACTTCTTAGCTGTGAGGAATAGGATAGTATCTCGTTTATAGTATCTGAATTAAAGCCTGTGTAATTCAGAAATCAAATTTTAATTATAAATTAAGCGGATGTAATTCACAAATAAAAATTTATTTGTGTATTGAAACCTGTATAACTCGCAAATCAAATTTTAATTATAAAAGTGAAGTTTCAGGTTATGAGAAAAATTTGCCCATATATAATTATATATGGGCCAACTGTTGCCAACTGTTACATTTATATACATATAATTATATATAGACAAATTTTTCTCATAACCTGAAACTTCACTTTTATAATTAAAATTTGATTTGTGAGTTATACAGGTTTCAATACACAAATAAATTTTTATTTGTGAATTACATCCGCTTTAATTTATAATTAAAATTTGATTTCTGAATTACACAGGCTTTAATTCAGATACTATAAACGAGATACTATCCTATTCCTCACAGCTAAGAAGTTTCACTTTTGCCGCGCGTGGAGGCCACACGTATATTTTTTTTACGCGAATATACTTTCGTCACGTAATATACGCCAAATTTTGTCAAGTAATATACGCGCAAAAATAGGCCACAGAAATCCACAATTAACGCAACACCATGTATATCGACAACACGCACGAAAAAAAATTATATCTAACGATCTACTATTACTCTCGCCGTCACCCGCACAAAGTATCGGAGCGCTCGACTTATGCCCTTTCTCGGCCCTCTTCGGCCGCTTTTACGTTTGGCGCGCCCCACGTTGGGCGCCAAATTCTGTCACGCTATTTTCTCAAATAGCGGATCAAAAGGGAGAGCGGGATGTTAGGCCTCTCTAAAGCGGGGTCCCTCGTACCCGGAAGGCGATCGATCGGTCGCGAAAAATCTTGTTGGGCGCCAGACACGTACAGCGACGCGTCACCGAATCGCGAAACAATAGCCGATACTCGCGAAAATCGAAAAGATCGAGGATACCTTCGGCACGAGGGGCTAGCTAGCTCAACCTAACGGTGGAGGGGCAGGGTAGATGCCGGGCAGCGCTCAGGAATGCGGGGGGACGGGTGAATAAGTCGCGCGAAAGTCGTTAATTTAATTAATAATAACTACCTTTATTCCGATCGCAGCCAGTTAATAATAGTGAACAACGTATCTCCCGTCGGTTGACAGGGACGGAGCGAATAACAGCATTTATTTTCTCGGTCGGCGGAGAAACATTATTAACGAGTGACTTAGAAGCACGTCGGAACAACGGTGACGACAGCGAGTAGTATAAAACGACAGCACGTACAGAATGGAATCAAAGAAATAATGCCGCGACGATCGCAGGCCGCAAAAATACACGCGATGAATTAAGCTAACTCCGCTCGCAAGCATCTAAAACGACAGCTAATACGGAATCTAGTACAAAAGAAAATACGAGAGATAATACGCAATAATACGCAAAGTTACCTGGAAAAGGGTACGCACGAAATAATACACGAAATAGCGCGAGTCGCAAGAAATCCGGAAGTATACGGAATAGCACAGATCGCGACAACGAAGATAATATCGCGAGATATCACAAGAATATCGCGACCGCCGATACAGCGACTAATGCACGAAATACGCTATAATTACGCCGCTTGCGAAATATAATCGACAACTGATACGCGGCCCTACGCCGCTCGCGAAATATAATCGGGATTCATCCGACAACTTAAACTAATTCGAAACGTGCGCGACAAACACACGGCCCTCACGCGAGTCGAATCGGGTGCGAACGTGAATACTCGCCGTCGCAACACGTTATCACTCGCGTTTCGCGTACCCCGATATTCGGGGGCTCTCCGGCGCTTCCTCGACCGCCGATCTCCAGAGGCTCGTTCCCTGATACCTAACGCCTACGACAACCGCTTTCGGGGCCCCTCGCGCTTGGTGTCGACCGCCCACCAAACCTAAAATTTACGTCGACAAGACTCTAAGCGACAACCCCAGGCAATAGGGTTCGATCGCAACTTGATCGACTACGAAACGCGAAAATGGCGGGTCGACCACAGAGCGGGAGCGCGACCCCTCGCAGTCCGTTCGTGGCTCACAGAATATCTCACGGGCGACCTCACCGATACGCTGCTCCCGTGGATGGTCCTCGCCGGCACGGTCTCCTCGCTCGCTCGGGTCGGCTGCGGCTCGAGATTCCGCTAACGGGCCGGGATTCCACCTCACAAACGCACGGTGACACGACAGCGCGAAACGTGTACTCGGCTCGGCGGACAGCGCAGAAGAGGAAGAGCGACGTCGCACTCGATCGCGAGTCGAACTCTTCGCCCCCACGCGGGGGTTGTGCGACCGCATTGCGCGCCAGCACGGCCGTCATCGACGTCGCGCGTGATCCCTTCGATCCGCGCAACGCAACGCCGTAGATCGGAGGGGCGCCTTGCACCCTCGCTATATTTTTCCGGGTCCGTCTCGCCCTCGTTTTCCTCCGGGGGAGGGGATTGCCTCGTTGTTGGCTCCGGCCGCCGATACTCCATCTCTGGATCCGGCAACTCAGCCCGTTATAGTGTCCGCGGCTCGTGATTCCTCGGGCTCGGGGCGCCGTGCGTCCTCGCGACGACACCCGTGACCGCCCCTGCTAGGCTCACGTGGAGCTCCTCATCCTCCGATCGCCGCCTCGTGCCTTGCCTCGCCGGGCCGCCCCTCTCGAGCCTCTAACGGGTGGGCCGTAAATTCTTGCCGACAGCTTATCCTCGGTGCGGCGTCCTTCTCTTCAATCGGTGGGGCGCCGCTCATAAAAGTAATCACAATAAAATAAATAACAATTCCTAACATTTCAACTAATGCCCCTTGGAGATCTCGACGCTTGGTGTACTCCCGGCCCGTCATTGGGCGCGAACCCCGCGCCTTGTGACGGCGGCGGGGACGCTGCCACGCGCGGCGGTGCCGTCACAGTGTATGTATATTTTTACTCATATTTTATTAAAATTATTATGGGAGGAATCACTGATTACAAGAACAAACCAACTGATCACAAGAGTAGGTTCTATTATAAACGAGAGAAGTGAGATTGTATTAGTTAGTAATAAACTTTCCTTATGTTGACAGATGAACGTATTTTTGATATACCGGAAGATGATTACGGTGTTCTTGGTTTCGACGACGACGAACAGAATGATTGACCTTTTTATCCTGTTCCGTCGGGTCCAGTATCCGCGTCAAGCGAACGTATTTGGGGTACATGTTGTACGTGCTGGAACACAACTGCTACTCATGTATTTGTGCCGTGCGGGCACCTATGTATTTGCGGTGATTGCGAGCAACAATTCGTAGACTGTAAATGTCCATTATGTCGAAAGGACTATATCCATTGTATTCGTGTCATTACTACATAATTATTATCTCGAGTTTTCTGAAAGGAAACTCTGACCTTTATTCCTACGCTACATTATAACCCTTTTTATCCTAATTCTCTAAATTCTGCGGCAGAAAACTGTTCACGAAAATAATTATATTATATGATGAATTTGTAAATGCGATAGTTATTTACAAAATTTTTTTATTTAAACAAAATCATTTAAATTTTATTTAAAATTTTTTCATTAAATTAGCGTCCTTACTTTTCAGCATTTTACTTTAAATAGTTCCAGTTTATTTAAGTCCGAGTTAATTTAAGTTGCAACCATTTTTTTCTCAATGCAGTGGCTTGCGATACATGTAAGAATGATGGACTAAATAAATTATTTTGTAAGATTCTTTTCTTTCATTTTATATACATATATTCCCACACACATTAAGGGACACAAATATTCTCATTATCTAGCTTCTATCTCCGTTTATTTTTTTTCTCGTAAAAATATTGGTACCATAAAATATCGTTTACATCCTGACATTCAACTTCGCAGGGGCAACCATGCAATATTTACGGCGATTTTTTTTATATAAACGGATTGCAGAAATTGTAGGCCGCAACACTTGGAGAAGCTGTCAAACAATACATGTTAAATCATAATCGTATCGATAGAACAGATCGCTAATAAGTGTATAAGTATAACATATTTGTTTGTGGTGCGGCATATTGTAACAATAATTTGACATAAAGTCATATTTCTATTCATAGCATATATGAAGGGTAATTCTTCCATGAAAGAGCAGAACATTATGATTCATTTCTCTGGCATCATACTTGTCTAACGTGAGCCATTTACTTAAAATTTTACAAGCAAGTCTATATATTGACTTACAATAATCCATCTGCTCTTTTCTCGCAAGATCCAAAAGCAAGAGTCGTGGTAACGTATAAAAGCGCAGATATATATCTATATAGAGTGCCTCGAAATTTGCGAATCAATATACTTATAAGCAAGAAAGTTCTTAAAAAGTTAAGTAAAGTAATCATTTATATATTTTTATTTTAAGCAATAGTTTTTGAGATATAAAAGCTTAATGCTAGTCAATCAAAAATTATGTTTAGACGGTCCGTGTCATGCATCAGTAACCTACTGTACGCGCGACATGTCACCATCTAAACGTAGTTTGTGATTGGCAAACTTTTAAACCCTTAAATATCTCAAAAAACTATTAGCTAAAACCGGATATCCTGCTGGGTCTATTATACGCACAGTGGGTTTAAACCCAGATCCAATGTTGGTTAATGACGTCACATGCTGGAATCGTCCAATTAGAACCTAAAGTAGATCATGTGACGTCATTAACCCATTTCGGGTTGGATTCAAACCCACTGCCGTCGAAAACGCTATAACGTATACTGTCCAGGTTCATGACGCTACGTGGCCTCAGATTGAGGTACTAACAATAAAAATTCCGCGTTCCCACGACGCGTGAACCACGAACGTGAATCGCGCTGTCTTTCTCAGTTTACCCTTAGTGGAAAGCGTGAAAACATAGGTTCACGTTCGTGGTTCACGCCTCGTGTGAACGCGGCATAAGGCGTGGGTTTACACGAGGCGTGAGCCCACGAACGTGAATTGTGCTGTCTTTCTCAATTTACCTGTAGGCGGTATTCATAGTCAGATCTTATATTTAAGATCATCTTAAGTACAATCTTAAGATGTCATAAGCCAATCGCAGAGCCCTATTAGCTACAGTCCCTTTATAAGAGTCTGGACAGATCGGTCAAATTTGGCTTGAAACAAAATGTCGGTAGTCAATTTTCGATTGTGTGCATATGTACAATCGTGGTCAAAAAGGTTGTCCGGTTGAGTTTCGGAAAGCATCCTATTTATATTTAATATCCAGCTATTATATGTCAGAAATTACCAATTCTTTTAACATTTCAATATGTTTGGCATCTTGTTTGTTTGCTCTTATAGTAAATCACTGCGCAAGCCGTGTGCATTAGTGCTCAAATAGGATGCGTTCCAAAACTTAACCGGACAACCTTTTTTGTGAAGAAAGGCAATGAATTATCGGTGCAAGAGTGCAGTCGATTTAGTAAGTTTAGTTACACCGTTAGAGCAGTTGGCAATATTGTTGCCGATCGACTTTGTGTTTGTAATCGATGAGTTTCGGAACTCACAATCTGTCTGTCTGCCATGCCAGCTAATGGTGGAATGTATAACCGTTTCTTTTATCCTTTGTGTTTAATAAATAAATACATTTAAACCACTGCGTGCAGGTTTATTTTTGCTTAAACCTAACAGGTTATGGGTCCAGCTACATGATTATAACTGTGATTGTGAGTGAGGTAGAGGTAAAAATCTACGAGAAAGCTGAAAAGGCAGTGCGGTACTCGTGTAACGGAACGACCGTAGCGGACATTTTGGTTTGTCGTTGGCGTGTCGGTTAAAAACGAAGCGAGCTGCTAACTAAATATTGGCGATCCGGGAAACAATGGATCAGTTAACATCTGCAACCACAGTGGGCGTCGTGAAGCTGGAAGGTGCAAGAAACTGAAATGTGTGGAAATTCCAGGTGGGCGTATTGCTGCGAGGTCTCGGTGTTTTCGAGATCGCAGAAGGTACGAGGATAAAACCAGAGGCAGAACCAGAGCGGACAGCATGGCTGAAAGAAGATTCCAAAGCTCAAAGTCTAATCGTCACAAGACTGTCAGAATATGTAATGTTGCATGTCCTGACATGCACAAGTGCGGCGGAAATGTGGAGAAAGCTGCATAGTGTGTACGAGCAAAGGAGTGACACCAGCATTCACATGGTGCAACAGCAATTCTTTCAACTAAAGTATACTCAAGGTATGGACATGTCGCTATTTATATCAAAAGTACAGGAGTTTCAGAGTAAACTGAAACAGCTGGGCGAAGAAATATTAGACAAATTTGTGATGACAAAGATCTTGATGTCCTTCCCTGAGGGATACGGCCACTTTGCACCGGCATGGGAGTCGACATCAGATGAAAGGCAGACGGTAGATAACCTAATAGCGAGACTGTTGGTCGAGGAAGAACGGCTAAAAGCGAAAACGGATACATCTGAGAAGAGTGTTGCGTTGTCAGCAGTGAAGAAAAATATAAAGTGCTATAAATGTAGACAATCAGAACATTTTAAGAAAGACTGTAAAAGTAATAACGATAGTCGGAACGCGAAGCGTTGTTATGTGTGTAATAAAAAAGGACACCTGAAAAGTGAATGTCGGTTCAATAGTGACAATAGCAATAAAAAACAAGCAGAGAACAAGAAGGACAGTAACGAATTTATAGTGTCAGCAATGGTTGGCGATGGACAACCGTGTTACAATAAATGGTTGGTAGACAGTGGCGCTAGTGAATACATGAGTTTTGATCGCACCTTGTTGACGAGCTACAGCAAGCTGCTAAATAAAAGGTTGGTGATCATAGGTGACGGAACAAAATTAGACGCTGTTGGTGTAGGACAGATAGTATTAAGAGCGTTTAAGGGGTAATATCACCTTGTGACCACTAAAAGTAAAATTCATATTTCTGAATTTATTATAAAAAAATGAAAAGATTTATTAATATTCGGGTTGGTACATATGAAAGTACAAGTCTTAATGTACAGGGTGTTGCAGAGACATACAGGTCAGTATGACGGGTTGCCCATTCGTACAGGCGCGCATGATCGTTCACAATTGCGTTGACTTCGGCGCATCACCTAAAATCACTCGCATATCTTTTTTACAATAAAATAAACTTTGTAGCGCCCGAAGTTGCGATACAATTGTGACGGATTTCCGTAGCGATAACGTTAAAACAGAAGTCGAGATGACAATACAGGTTATGAAATAAATTTTATTAAGAAAACAAAAAATATCTTCTCTCTTACGAAAAAAGCTCGTATTATAGTCAATCATAATCATTATATATTATAATTTTATTACTTAAATTATTTTTTGCACACAATGTTTATGCACAGGACAAAAGTCAGCAATTAGCATATCTGTGCAAATTTAAATTATGAGTCGGCCAATAAATTTTATTTAATGTAAGTTTAAATAATGGCAGAAATAACCATTAACAAATTTTACAATACTCATTTTGTTACATTAATAAATAATTTATCATTAAATTGATAATCAATTTAATATATCAATACTAATAAGCATTATATAATTTTTTATATAAATGATGCTGCTGCATCTTAAAAATCTTAATCTTAATCTCATAAACAAGAGGTTTATTAGTGTTGTAAATATTCATTACTTTTGGTAATCTATGGCCAATAGATTTATCTCGTTTGTAAGAGACTGCTCTATGTGTTTACGTTTTCAAAGACGAAGTCGTCTCAAAAGGAATTCCGCGAGTCACGGTCGTACGCACACACACGCGAGTCGCTTAGTCAAAACGTGGTAGTCTCCTTGTAACGAGCAAATCAATACATATTGTCGTTCAGAACTTATAATCCGTCGCATATTTCTTTAATCCTGTGCCAGATCCCAACAGGTTATGGGCCCAGAGACACTGGAAAATCTGTGGACACTGTAGAAAGTGATTTCGGCCGGATGTGAGCGAGTGAAAGACGGATTACCTGTGAGAAAAGACTAACCGCGTGGTCCCGGTGAATTTATTATAGAAGCTGTGGAGTGATAAAAGACTGTCGCCTTTAGGATAGCATATATAAGGAAATATGCCAAATACAGCGCCGCAAGTTACACCGGCTCGGAGCGTAGTCTTGCCGAGCATAAATAAATTGAAGGGATCGGAAGATTATAACACTTGGAAATTTGCCATGAAAATGACATTAATGCGTGAAAAGGTTTGGAGCTACGTGACTGGAGAGGCGTATGGTGCAGGGGCGGTTGATTCGGAGAAGGATGCGGACGCCCTAACCACGATCTGCCTAAGTGTCGAGCCTCACCTATACCCATTCGTCATGAATGCTCGCAAGGCGAAGAAAGCCTGGGACGAGCTGGCAAAAGTGTTTGAAGACAAAGGTGTCAATCAAAGGATAGGGCTGATTGATTATCTGCTGGATCAGAAGCTTGAGAAACACAGTAACATGCAGAGCTACATTACTGCGATTATGTCAACAGCACAGAAACTGGCAGACATTAACAAAGCTTTAGATGACGATCTGATTGCAGTAGTCATGTTGCAAGGTCTCCCAGCAGAATATAAACCAATGAGAATGGCTCTGGAAAATTCGGGCACAGAAATAACATCCGAAATGGTACGGAGAAAGCTGCTGCAGGAAGACATGAAAAATAGTCTGCAGGAAGCGACTTTGGAGGAATCAGCTCTTTATGTCAAAGGCAAGAAAACGGCCAAGAAGAACCCTAAGGAAAGATTCAAGTGTTACGGATGTGGAAATAAAGGACACTTCAAGAATGAATGTCCTGAATTAAAGAAGCAGCAGGAGAAATCCAAGGAACAACCCAGTGCCAAGGGAAGTAATGAGAAAAAAGCTAAGGAATGGACTCTCCTAACAGCTCTGGGATCATCGCGAGACTTCAATCCAGACGTGTGGTATATAGACTCTGGTGCATCGTCCCACATGACCTCGAGAAAAGACTGGTTACACAACATGCAAGATGGTAGAAGCAAGGTATTAGATGTTACTTGTGCCAATGATCAAAAACTGTCAAGTGCTGGGAAAGGGAATGCGGTCATAAATGTAAATGCTAGGGATCTTAGAGTGATTTCAGATGTTACCTACGTACCGAAACTAGCTGCAAATTTATTGTCGGTTTCCAAAGCAGTGCACAAGGGACTGTGTGTGTTGTTTAGTTCTGCAGGTTGTCAGTTGTTTGTGGAGGCGGAATGCAGCGTACAAGGAGAAGCTGTGCTCACAGCATCGGAAGAGGGTGGTATATACAGACTGGATCGTGTCGAAGCTGTACCCAAGGATGTTGCATTAGCTTCTGCTGCTAAAAAGGGCTCGAGAGAACTATGGCATAAAAGGCTTGGCCATTTGAGCCAAAAAGGGATGGATCTGCTGAAGAACGGCATGGTAGAAGGTATTTTTTATGGAAACGAACCCTATAAACCATGTGTGTCATGTATTTAGGGGAAGCAGCATCGACTTCCGTTCGCAAAGGCTAGTGAGGGAAAAACGTCTCAAAAACTGGAACTTATTCATACTGATGTCTGCGGCCCGATGTCTGAGGCATCGGCAGGAGGGGCAAGGTACATGCTCATTTTTGTGGATGACTATACAAGGAAAATATTCGCTTATTTCTTAGCATCCAAGGATCAGGTATTTGAAAAGTTTAAATTATTAAAATCTAAAGTAGAAAATGAGACTGACTTAAGAATTAAGGCAATACGCTCTGACAATGGAACTGAATACACAAATAAGAAATTAGAATCTTTTCTAAAAGAAAATGGTATTGCTCACCAGCTGACGGTGTCGTATACCCCGCAGCAGAACGGGATTGCAGAACGGACGAACAGATCAATCTGCGAAATGGCAAGAAGCATGCTTATGGATTCCGGTCTAGGAAAGAAGATGTGGGCGGAAGCATGTGAAACAGCCGTGTATCTCAAGAATAGAGCGCCTCACAGAGCAATAACGCAGGTGGTTCCTGAGGAAAAATGGTCTGACAAGAAGATAAACCTTAGCCATTTGAAGGTATTCGGATGTCCCGCCTATGTACATATCCCTGATCAGCTGCGCACAAAATGGGATCCAAAAGGCAAAAAACACATATTCGTTGGATATTGTGAAGAGGGCTACAGGCTTATTGATCCCGAGAGACCAAAAAGGGCCATCAGAGCAAGAGACGTAATCTTTTTGGAAGATTTCATAAAAAATAAAACTCAAGAAGCTCTAGATACTGATAGCGTTGAGGAAGAATCCAATAAGCAGGGCATCAAGGAACTGGGTGCAGAAGAAACGGTCGTTGTTTCGGATGCCATAGGAGCGGAAACGAATGGCGACGAAGATGAACATCCACAAATAGTGGAACAGTGGGAAGATGCCCAAGAATTGGATGACAGCCTGATAGAAATCGAGAGCGCCAGCGAGGAAGAAATCGACCAGGAACTTCAATCGGAAGGAAGATACCCGAGGCGGATGCGGACCAGAACTAAGCAGTACCCTGATTACGTGACGTATGCGGCCATTACTAACATGGATGATCCGAGCAGTGTGAAGGAAGCAATGCAGAGGGCGGACAAGGAAAAATGGAAAATGGCCATGAAGGAAGAGCTGACCTCGATGCAAGAAAATGGAGTCTGGGAATTAGTGGAGCCACCGGTAAATGACAAAATAGTTGGATGCAAGTGGGTGTTTAAAGTTAAGCGTGCAATTGACGGAAGTGTACGTTACAAAGCCAGACTGGTAGCCAAGGGCTACAATCAGCGTCATGGTGTTGACTATTTCGAGACTTTCTCACCTGTGGTTAGGCGGTCTACTATCAGAATTCTATTTACAATAGCCGTTCAGTTTAATTTAGGAATAAATCATCTTGACGTAACTACTGCCTTCTTACATGGGGAACTTGAGGAGGTAGTATATATGTCACTCCCAGAAGGCATTGAAGATGCTAAATCGTCGAATAAAGTATGCTTATTAAAAAAGTCAATCTATGGTTTGAAACAGGCATCCAGATCATGGAATAAGAAAGTAAACAAAGTATTGTTAGAAATTGGCTTTAAACGTTTAAAAACGGAACCCTGTGTTTATTATAAGGTAAATGGCAATCTTATTCTTGTTCTGTGCCTGTATGTAGATGATTTTTATATACTTTATAATAATGAAAAAGAAATGAAAAACTTAGTTGTCCAACTAGAAGGTAAATTTAAAATTAAGGATTTAGGCGAAGCACATCAATGCCTGGGAATGAGAATAAGCAGGGACAAAACTGCAGGGACTTTGCATCTTGACCAGGAACAATATGTCAATTTTGTACTTAAAAAATTTGGAATGTTAGAATGTAATCCTGTGCAAAGTCCAACTGAAACGTCCTTCTTAGAGATTATATCAGAAACGAAAGAAATAGTTGAAGATATGCCTTATAAGAGTTTGATAGGATGTTTAATGTATCTCGCGATAAATACTAGGCCAGATATATCATATGTAACTTGTGCGTTGAGTCGCTTCAATGACTGCCCAACTGAACAACACTGGAACTGTGCAAAAAGAGTGTTGCGTTATTTAAAGGGAAGTTCTCACTATAGCTTAAAATTTAAAAGATGTAAAGATGAGAATTTTGATCTTTTAGGTTGGGTAGACGCCGATTGGGCAGGCGACAGAATTGACCGAAAGTCCTATACAGGATATATATTCAAATTAGGTGAATGTCCCATCTCATGGGAAAGTAAAAAACAAGGTTTAGTTTCTCAATCCTCTACCGAGGCTGAATATATAGGACTGACAGAAGCGAGCAAAGAAGCTTTGTACTTAGGAAATCTTATCTCCGATCTTTTGGGAAAAAAAAAGGGAAAAAGGATTATCATCTTCAATGATAATCAAAGCGCTATTAAATTGTCAAAAAATCCAGTTCATCATAACCGTACAAAGCACATAGATGTAAGATACCACTTCATTAGAGAATGTATTGAAAACGGCCGCATTGAAGTGCAGTATGTACCATCTGAAAAAATGCCAGCAGATGTGCTGACCAAAGGTTTGTCAAATGTGAAACATAAAGTTTGTATAAACGCTCTGGGACTGGATATAGATAAGAATTAATTGCCATAGATTAAGGGGAAGTGTTGTAAATATTCATTACTTTTGGTAATCTATGGCCAATAGATCTATCGCGTTTGTAAGAGACTGCTCTATGTGTTTACGTTTTCAAAGACGAAGTCGTCTCGAAAAATTCCGCGAGTCACGGTCGCGCACACACACGCGAGTCGCTTAGTCGAAACGTGGTAGTCTCCTTGTAACAAGCAAATCAATACATATTGTCGTTCAGAACTTATAATCCGTCGCATATTTCTTTAATCCTGTGCCAGATCCCAACAAGAGGTTTATTAGTATAAAATATACATTTTAAATATGATGCTAATAGATAGTTTATAAGACAAATTATCATAATATTTAATGAATATTTGTCAGTAATAAATTCCTTGTAGATTTATATGAGATTCAGTAGCATTATTTATATAAAGATGCTTATTAGCATCAGTATATTGAATTAATTATAAATGTTGTTAGACATAAGATCCGCTATCGGATCCGCTCAGCGGATCTTATGTCTAACAACATTTATTTCAGAATATTAATATTTCATCATTAACATTGATAATTAATTCAATATACTGATGCTAATAAGCATCTTTATATAAATAATGCTACTGAATCTCATATAAATCTACAAGGAATTTATTACTGACAAATATTCATTAAATATTATGATAATTTGTCTTATAAACTATCCATTAGCATCATACTTAAAATGTATATTTTATACTAATAAACCTCTTGTTTATGAGATTAATATTAAGATTTTTAAGATGCAGCAGCATCATTTATATAAAAAATTATATAATGCTTATTAGTATTGATATATTAACTCTTAACCTGCACACCTCTTTTTTCAATCATAACATGCACACCAGGGTCAATTTGACCCTGCAAATTTTTGATTCTTTATAACTCTTAAACAAATGTATATAAAAATATGAAAAAATTCTGGAATATACTAGAGACATTGAAGAAAAGGCCTGAATAGTTTAAAGTGATAATTTCTATTATTAACATTGTAAAAAAAATTGTTAAAAAATTCAATTTTTCGAAAAAAACAAGATTTTTTTCAAAAAATCATAATACGATTACGATACTAATACGATTTTTGGCGCGCTATATGTTTTATTTCACAGTTGAAATTTTCAATAGGGTCACTGTGACCCTGGTGTGCATGTTAAGGGTTAAATTGATTATCAATTTAATGATTAATTATTTATTAATGTAACAAAATGAGTAATGTAAAATTTGTTAATGGTTATTTCTGCCATTATTTAAACTTACATTGAATAAAGTTTATTGGCCGACTCATAATTTAAATTTGTACAGATATGCTAATTGCTGACTTTTGTCCTGTGCATAAACATTGTGTGCAAAAAATAATTTAAGTAATAAAATTATAATATATAATGATTATGATTGACTATGATACGAGCTTTTTTTATAAGAGAGGATATCTTTCGTTTTCTTAATAAAATTTATTTCATAACTTGTATTGTCATCTCGACCTCTGTTTTAACGTTATCGCTACGGAAATCCGTCACAATTGTATCGCAACTTCGGGCGCTACAAAGTTTATTTTATTGTAAAAAAGATATGTGAGTGATTTTAGGTGATGCGCCGAAGTCAATGCAATTGTGAACGACCATGCGCGCCTGCACGAATGGGCAACCCGTCACACTGACCTGTATGTCTCTGCAACACCTTGTACGCCGCGGTCATAAAAAAAATTTTTTTTAGATTTAAAAAAAAATTGGCGGCGAGGCAGCTCTCGCAAAACAATCCTTTTTTTTTTCTTACCGTACCGCTACAGGTCGCAATTTTGCACCTAGAACAAAAAACCAAATATTTTCTGAAAATATAGCCCAAAATCTAGTGAGCATCGTAGGATTTTTTCGATAAATTAAAATTTGCCGATTCTATGGCCAATTTTCAAGCGATTTTTTCCAAAAAAAAGGAAAGAAAAAATTCAAATCGACGCCATTTCTTTTTAAATCAATTTTTCGGAAAAATCCTACGATGCTCACTAGATTTTGGGCCTCCGTGCGGGGAACTTGAAACCCCGATCGGACGCGTCCCCAGGTGGCGGATAGGGGAATGCTCGTCAGCGTAGCTGAAGGGTAGGAAGGAAATAAAATACCTCCCGTGGACCAACAAGTTGGATAATTCAATGAACAAAACAAATGGAAATATTACCCCAGGTGGTATACCAGACAAAAAGCTGGACAATCCACCCTCAAATGAGGTTGGCCCTACGAATTCTGGGGAGGGCCATTTATTGCACGAACCAAACACCCAGGTTTATGAATATAAACCACAAACACAAAACGAAATGTTTCTATGGAATGCATGGAAACTAGCAGAAGACAAAATCAGACAGAAACAATGATTCAATCACTGCAACATGACAAGCAAACTAAACACGTAGTATACGCAACTGACGAGGAGGAGTTAGAGATAGAGACAGGAGGTGAGGTTTTGAGGACAATGAAAGGGAGGAAAAAACGAAAAGCTAGCTCGTCACCGAAAGTATCTCCAGAACAACAAAATCAACAAACACAGGCAAGGGACAAAAGCAGTAATGAGAAAAGAAACATGCCTCCGCCGATATTTATCAGTGAAGTTAATAACTTTAATATACTTAAAGAAGCAATACTGCAAAAAGCCGAGAACGGTACAAGCTTCAAAATGCTTGCAAATGGAGAAGTCAAAATTAATGTAGAAGAAAGTGATAATTACCGAGCTATTATAAACCTACTAAAAACAATAAAGAACCAAGAGGATCATAGCTTACACGACATCGACTATCATACATACCAGTGCAAGCAAGCTAAACCATACAAAATAGTTATAAGAGGACTACGTCCAACAACAAACACAAGAGATATTGAGGAGGAACTAACAAGACTCGGACACGAAGTTATACGAGTAACAAATATTATTATCAAAAAGAAAATTAATGGAGAGCAAACAAAGATTCCGCTTCCTCTATTTTATGTTGACTTGATCACAAAAACAAATAACAAAGAAGTATATAATTTAACTGATATGCTTCATTGCAAGATCAAAATAGAACCGCCTAGGATAAAGAAAGACATACCACAATGCAAAAGATGCCAAGGTTTTGGACATACACAAAACTACTGTCAAAGACAAGCCAAGTGTGTTAAATGCGGTGGAAATCATCACTCGCTCGAGTGTAAGAAACCAAGGAAAGAAGCATGTAAATGCGCCAACTGTGGTGAAACCCACACGGCCAACTGGAAAGGGTGTGCAGTTTATAAAAACAAAGTGGCATTAACAGAAAAGACAAGAACAACGGTAACGCAACGAGTACAACAAAATATTGGGACACCCAACAAGACAGAATATGCTACGACACCCAAAACATATGTCGAAGCAGCTAAAAGGAATTTAGAGCAATCACTATCAGAGCAAAAAATACTGCCAGTCGTAGACAAGGAACCTACAACACAAGACATATGGAATTTACTCAATTACGTGCAACAAATACTCATGGATACCAGACGTAGGCTCGACGTACTGGAGGAAAGCATAATGCACAAGTCTCATAACACCGTCAATAGGAAAAAGAAGAATAAAAAATGATGGATACATCACTTCGCATTGTTGCATGGAATGCTAATTGGTTAGCGCAACGTAGCAGAGAACTTGATACTTTTCTCAGACTTAATAACGTAGATATAGCACTGATATCAGAAACGCACTTTACCGACAAAAGCTATTTAAAGATCTATGGTTTTACGGTATACTATACTACACATCCCAGTGGACGAACACATGCGGGAACAGCGATTATTATTAAAAACAATATAGAACATTTCCAACAAGAGGAAATTAGAAGAGATTACATACAGGCCACAATAATTACAATCAAGCACAATAAAAGAGAACTTAATATAGCAGCTGCATACTACCCACCTCGGCATAACATTAAAGAAAACCAGTTCGAGGAAATTTTTGTCAAACTAGGATCGCGATTTATAACTGGAGGCGACTTTAACTCAAAACACAAGGAATGGGGATCGCGACTGACTACACCGAAAGGCAGAGTGTTACTTAAAACAATAAACACCTGCAAATGTGATTTTATCTCATCACGTAAACCAACGTATTGGCCAACAGATGTAGGAAAGATACCTGACCTCATCGACTTCTATATTATCAAAGGAATCTCAAATAACTATTTGGAGGTGGATAATGTAGAAGATCTCTCGTCAGACCATGTACCAGTCTTGATGACAATAAGCAGTATGGTTATACGTAAAGAAAAGAAGTATACGCTTACTAACAAGCACACTAACTGGGATAAATTTAGAAAAGTATTAGATGATACAATTCATCTGAAAGTGAGGCGCAAAAACGTTGAAGACCTGAATCTACAGACGAAAAACTTCGTGGAAGCAATACGAGAGGCAGCTTGCAGTTCGACACCGACTTCTAAGAACACATTAGTCCAAGAAATATGCTACCCAACGGAGATTAGAGAACTGATTAAGAGAAGAAGAAGAGCAAGAAGAGTTTGGCACCAGTCAAGAAATCCGGAGGACAAGAAAGTATTCAATCGCATTAGTAATCAATTAAACAGACTAATAAAAGATTTAAACAACAAAAATTTTGAAAACTACTTGGAGAACCTTTCTACCAATAAGGATTCAGATTACTCTCTGTGGAGAGCAACTAGAAGATTCAAAAGACCTCTAATGAGAATCCCTCCAATCAAAGACGAACAAGACAGGTGGGTGCGTAGAGACGAGGAAAAAGCCGAACTGTTCGCTCGCCACTTGTCGAGGGTGTTTCAAACTCATGATATACAGTCTAAAATAGTGCTCACTAAAACATATAATAATAATATACAAATTAAATATGTTACACCCATTGAGGTAGCACAAGAAATAGATAAAAACATAAATCCCAGAAAAGCACCTGGCATTGATGAAATCACACCTAATGTGCTTAAAGAACTACCGAGAAAGGGAATTGTAATGCTAACATACTTGTTCAACGCTTGCATGAGACTCGACCATGTACCGGACTGTTTCAAAACAGCCCAGATTATCATGATAAAAAAACCAGACAAACCTGAAGAAGAAACAGCATCTTACAGACCAATATCGCTGTTACCTGTGATATCCAAATTGTTTGAAAAATTACTCCATAAACGTCTAAAACCTCTGTTGAACATACCTGATCATCAATTTGGTTTTCGCAATAAACACTCTACAGTAGATCAGGTACATAGAGTAACCTCAGTTATAGAAAAGGCGCTTGAGGAAAAGAAATACTGCTCTGCAGCATTCTAGGACGTAGCGCAAGCCTTCGATAAAGTTTGGCACGAGGGACTTGTATGTAAGTTAAGCAGATCATTACCAGGCAATTATTGCAGATTACTTGAATCGTACCTATCTGGACGTAGATTTAGAGTGGTACATAATGGCGTTAAGTCAGAATACTATCAAATAAAGGCAGAAGTGCCGCAAGGTAGCGTCCTAGGACCTACCCTGTATCTGTTCTATACTGCCGACATACCGACGGATAGCAACACTACTCTTGCTACTTATGCTGATGACGCAGTGGTCATGGCGGTTAAAAACTCGCAAAAGGAAGCAACGGATAATCTTCAAAATGCAATAAATAAAATAGTAAAATGGATGCAAGATTGGAAAATCAAACTCAATCAGCAAAAATCTACGCATATCACGTTTACTCTACGACGAATAGAAGCGGGACACTCCCTGTACATAGACGGTCAAAAAATACCACATAGCGACACAGCCAAGTACCTAGGTATTCATTTAGATACACGTTTAACGTGGAAGCATCACATAAGAAAGAAAGCAGAACAAATACGACTTAAAATTCAACAAATGTATTGGCCAATTGGAAGAAAGTCTAAGCTGGAACTATATCATAAAAGATTATTGTATGTAATGATTATAAGACCAATATGGACATACGGCATCCAAATCTGGGGATGTACAGCGGATACAAACCGTATGATTGTACAACGTTTACAAAATATGATCATACGTACAATTACCAATGCGAGATGGTATCAGTGAAACGAAGATCTTCACAAGGACTTGAACCTGAGGAATGTAGACGAAATAATCAAGGAACATGCTTTAAGGCATAAAAATAGACTGCACGAACATATTAACGCGGAAGCCCTTCAACTTCTGGATACTGAGGGGGATCTAAGGAGGCTTAAGCGCAGAAAACCACTGGATTTAGTTACGCAATAGTTTTTTAAATAAAACTAAAGTATTTATGCTATATAACTCAATTATATGACTAATATGCAAATATTCGATTTTATTACTTGATTATTTATTATGAGCTTGGATATGATCTAAGACTCAACACATGTCAAATTAACACTTGTAATAAATATTACTTATTTAAACTATTGTTTAAGATTGTAATAAACATATCAAATAAAAAAAAAAAACTAGATTTTGGGCCATATTTTCAGAAAATTTTTGGTTTTTTGTTCTAGGTGCAAAATTGCGACCTGTAGCGGTACGGTAAGGGAGGTCAAAAAAATAAAAAGGATTGTTTTGTGAGAGCTGCCACGCCGCCAATTTTATTTTTTTAAATCTAAAAAAAATTTTTTTATGTACATTAAGACTTGTACTTTTATATGTACAAACCCGAATATTAATAAATCTTTTCATTTTTTTATAATAAATTCAGAAAAATTATCCTACTTTTAGTGGTCACAAGGTGATATTACCCCTTAATGGAAAGTGCTATATTGAGACTACGTTAAACAATGTACTACATGTGCCTGATTTCAAGATGAACTTATTTTCTGTGGCAAGCGCGTTAAATAAAGGTTATAGCATGAAAGCAGACATTAATAAATGTGAGTTCGTAAAATAGGCAATAAGATAGGTGCCATTGCAACGCGTGATGAAAAGTTTTATATAATGAATTTCAAATGTAAAAGTTCAAATAGTGTCTCAGCAAACGTAGGGTACAGCTTGACAGACTGGCATGAAAAGCTGGCACATCAAAATTTTGAGTATGTTAAGGACATATTAAAGAATAATAATATCAAGTTTTCAGGAAGGGTCAACACTTTTACGGCATGCCTGGAGGGAAAGCAACATAAACTCCCATTCCAGAGAAGCGAATCATCTATACATCAAAGGTGGGTGAACTGGTTCATGCGGACGTATGTGGACCGATGGAGGAAATTTCAATAGGAGGCTCCAGATATTTTCTGCTGTTGAGGGATGACTACTCAAATTACCGCACAGTATATTTTATGTCACATAAATCAGAAACAGAAGAGAAGATCAGACATTTCTTGAAGATTGCAAAGACCACCACAGGAAACAATATTCGAACTTTACGAACTGATAATGGCGGAGAGTTCGTCAACGCAAGAGTAAAAAAAAACTCCTGGAAGAAAAAGGTATAATACATGAAACAACTGTCTCCTACTCTCCAGAACAAAATGGAAAGGCAGAGAGGGACATAAGGACAATAGTAGAGGCAGCGCGGACCATAATGCAAGCAAAAAATTTGAACAAAAAATTGTGGGCGGAGGCGGTGAACACATCAGTTGTGACGTGACATGATCGCGTCCACCGCCCGGACGTAGGCTCGAGGGGAATGCAGGGGGATGGTTCCTCGACTCGGATCGAGGGGGGTTAATTGCGTTGGCGTTTAGTTTGCGAGAATTAAGATCTTTCAGGAGGAGCGCGGCAAACGTTGCGGGGGGTGGATAGCCGACCACTGAGGGTAACGGCTTCGTGCCGCAACGAGGGAGAAGCCAGACGTCGGAGGGGACCGAAAGGAGTACCGCGCCGAACGGTGAGCCGCGCCTGAGCCCGCCGCCGGGCTGCCCTGCGATCCCGCAGAATGGACCAGACCCCCCGAGCCCGCCGCAGCTGACGAGGAAACCGGGGACCCCAGTCGGGAGACGTCCCGCCAAGGTCCCTACGGGGGCCGCGACACCGCCACCATGGGGCAGATGCGCGACCCGTAACGCCGTCCCCGGAGACGTACGCCACCCCGGCCAGTGGCCAAGGCCCGGCCAGTGGCCAAGGCCCGGCCAGCCTGGCGCACCCTGAAGACATGTGGAGTCGCGGCCGGGGCCACCAGACGAACAAGGCGAAGCGGCAGTTGAAAGTTCCGCGCGGAGACGGCAGAAGTCACGTGGGCCATCGTGAGCGGCGCTGAGAGACGGTCGGCCGGGATGAACGGTCGCGGGCGGGCGCGCATGCGCGGGGGCCCGGCGTGGTCTCGCCGGGCGCTCTACTGAACACTGTCGTGCCGGCTACGAGCAAGGGATCACCACGCCGAGACGAGTCCACCCCGCAACGACGCAACAGCGAACGGCGAGCAGCGCAGCATCTGTAAGGCTTCCACTTCGGTACTTTTGTGGCGCTCAGTGTGCGACCTCGGCCTCCGTCCCGCCTCTATTACCTAGTAGTTATCTCGGCACGTACGTTTACTTCGTGCGAGGAGAATATCGGGTACCTTCCGTACCTATTACCTGTAGCGCGGTTGAGGGGACCGGCCGAGGGCGCACACGAATTATTTTGCGTGAGAACCCTCCTCGAGGACTAGTGCGGTCGGCAGTCAATTCGTGGGGAAGTGTCCCGGGCACGGCTGCGTCGGGCGTATCGCGGCCTTGCGCGTGTGTGTCGGGTGCGCTCGGCAAAGTGAAGCCGTTGCACCGGGCCCTTCGGGAGTTCGTGAAGTTTCTCGGTGTCGTCTCGCGAGCATTGGGGAGGCGCACCGGGGGAAATATTGCGTGTCGCGTCTCGCGGGCGTCGTAAGACGTACCGGGAGAATATCGAGTATTGTGGGTCGCATCCCGCGAGCCGGGAAAGCATATCGGCGAAGATATCGCGATTGCTTTGCGATTGTCGCGTCGTAGACAGCCTGGAAATGTCGCGTATATTTTGTCGTGCATTTGTCGGGATGGCCGCGAACGTGGGGAATGTGCGAGTGTGTGTGGCTTTTGAGTGCGTGTGGCATAAGTTTCGCGTGCGTGCGTGTGCGTGAGTCGAGAACTTCCGTTTTCGTGTTTGTGTGTACTGAGTGTGTGGGTCGCGAACGTCTATTTTTCCCTTGCGTCGAGTCCGTTAATCTATCGTTTTCATGCTGCCTTTGCTTTCTGAAAGTACGTTTATCGTCTTCGGGTAATACCTCATTCTGTTAACCCCCGTCAATCTTTTCTGATCATACTGCATGTTCTTTCTGGAAATATACGTATTGTTTTATTTTATCTGAGTGTTGATTGCGCTTGCCCCTCCCCTCCCTCTCCACAGAGTATTACACTCGCCCCGCGCCCTGAGCGGACGTGCGTGTTCGGGTGATTGCCTTCGGATTCAGAGTTACGAAAACGTGGTGCGCGTATTCGCACCTGGCGCCCAGACTTTAGTGTCGTCTCGCGAATCTTTACACGGAAATCGGCCTATCTGAGTACCTCGCGAATGTCGTGGAGACTATCTACCTATCTAAATACCTCGCGAATATCTGGAGACTACTGCCTACCTGAATGCCTCGCGAATATCTTGGAAAATATCTGTCTATCTGACTACCTCGCGGATACCTACGACCTGCCTGTTTACCTCGCGAATATCTGTCTGCCTGCATACCTCGCGAATACCTTCGAGAGTATCTACCGGCTTACTTATTCGGTGGTTAATTTGCAGCCGCGCCTTCTCGGCGGGCGAGACCGAGGAAAATCGGGTTGCAAAATTTTGGCGCCCAACGTGGGGCGTTCTCGCAAAGAAAAGAACAGTAATTGAGAGGAAATTAAGGGAGAGCGAGCGTGCGCAATTAATTGCGAAGTATATTTTTTTTGTGTGTGTCGTGAAAACGCTGCATGTTATCTTAAGTTTAAGTTGTGTTTGTGTTAAATATTGTTTCGGCCCTGGAAGGCCGGTGCCATTAAAATTTGAGCGGAATATACAGGGTGTTCTAAAAAAGGGGGGCCAAAATTTAGGGAGATATTCCTCACACCTAAAGGATGAAAAAATGTTATATGAACATGGGTGCGAAAACGCTTTTTTCAGGGGTTAGAGCTTTTTTCTGAGTACGGCTAAATGAGGTTGTGACCTTATCTGCCAGGCAAAAATCAGAAAAATTTGACCTTTAAAGTTATAGTTACTTGGTTACATAATGGTTAATCCTAAATTGTTTCTTGTGTAAGTAATACAGTCAACGATATTTTTAACATAACTCCTGAAAAAATCGTTTCCGCACCCATGTTCATATAACATTTTTTCATCCTTGAGGAGTGAGGAATATCTCCCTAAAATTTGGCCCCCCTTTTTTAGAACACCCTGTATATGATGTATCGGGTTTCACCCGACCACTTATGTTGATTTGCCTGTGAAAGCCGCGCGTTTTTCTTCCGTTTGTTTTTCTCTCGTCGAATTCCTTAGTGTTTACCGCGGTCGGCGTGTTATTGCTGGCGGCTTGAGGACCGCGCGTTTTTCTTTCATTTCCTTCGCCGGATTCCTGCGTGTTTACCACGATCGAGGTGGTATTATTATTTCCGACTTTAGTATAGGATATATTTGGTTTTTGCGACTTTGGTCCTTTGTGTATAGCGACCGACATTGTTGCGACTGGCATACGTTTTCGTTTCGCGGTATTATTGTCGGCTTTGAGCGTTCGGGCAGGACAGGGGGAAGAATAATAAGGGAGATATCTGTTGCCTTCCGCGTGTGTTACCTCGCTGTCACGCGACTTCCGCGTGTGTTACCTCGCTATCACGCGACTCTCGCGTGTGTTACCTCGTTGTTACACGACTTCCGCGAGTGGGATCGAGAGGTTGAGGTCGGGATTCGCGAGATGCGGGGGGAAGGTTCGCCCCTTAGCTGGGTCAATAAATTAAACGAGCAAGAGGTCCTCCAACACCTGGTAGATCGGAAATTAAAGACCTGCGGCATACTTCCGGTTTGCGGGCGCGCCTGCTCAAGTTTGAGGTCGCGGCACTCGCGGGGATGGATCCGCCGCCCTCACCCAGCCCCGAAGGGGGGGCGATTGGCTTTGACGCGGTTGGCGTGGTGCCGCCCGGGCAGGTGGAGGCGCCCGCGGATAGGGGTATACCCTTCGCCGGTTTGGGGCTACACCGAACGCCGCCCCGCGCGGCCTTAGACCCCAGGGCCGCTGTGCCCTTCGCGAACGCGGGGGTGCAGAGGACGCCGCCTCGCCCGAATTTCGAGCTACCCCCTTTGAGCCGAAGGGGGTAGAATTGAGCCACGGGAAAAGGGGTGGAGGGGCGAGGGAATTACAATTTTCCGCCGCCCCCGCGGGCCGAGTCGGTACCATTCGCGTCGGGAGGACGGTCCACGCGCGGATCCGCGTCCGAGGCTTATAATCTGATGCGGAAGTGGAATCTCCACTTTTCGGGGAAACGAGGAAGCGTCGCGGAGGCCTTCCTTTTACGGATAAAGGAGGCTCGCGCTATTATCCCGATCGACGACTCAGATCTTTTTAAGTGCCTGCCACTTTTTCTATCGGATATAGCATTATATTGGGTACGGCTCGAGAGCCAATACTGGCGTAATTGGGACAATTTGGAGAATGCGTGGAGGGCACGGTTCGGCGACCCGGACTATCAATATATGCTCAGGGAGGAGGTCCTACGGAGGACTCAGGGAGAACACGAAGCCGCCGCGGATTACCTAACGTGTTTGCGCGCTTTATTCGGGCGAATGAGCCCTCCCTGGAGCTTGTCGGAGCAACTGACTTTCGCCCACCGCAACTTACTGCCGCGTTTACAGATCGCGATACGTCGGCAGGAATTTCATGATTTTCACGGGTTGGAGGACCTAGCCACGCGGGTGGAGCGGAGTTTGCTCGCTGACAAATATTATCGACCCCCATTGCCGCCGGAGCAGTCGATTTTTCCGGATTTAGCGTATTACACCCCAAAGGAAAAACCGAAGAACCCGACCACGGTCACCGTCGGGGAGGCCGTGGGCCGTAGAACCGGCGCCAAAAAGAAAAGCGCGAAACCGGCTGCGACCGCGGCCACTGCTGTCGCTCCCGCGACCCCGACAACTCCGGACGTCGCGTTAGGAATCGGTGTGGAGGACGCCAGCATGAAATGCTGGAATTGCGAAAGGATTGGACATCGCGCGCGTAATTGTACGGAGGCTCAGCAGACTCACTGCTATAAATGCGGCAAACACTGATTTACCACGAGGACTTGCCCTGCGTGTCCGGGAAACGCGGGAGGGAGTTCGTAGGACGGGGTCCCTACGACCCCGAATTCTAAAACCGAGGCCCGACCTGTAGATAGCGGGGTGGAGACGATTCCACACTCTTTCGTTACCTTTGAGCCCGTCGAGTTACCTCCCCTTTGGTACCTGAAAATTCACGTATGCGGACATCCGATATTAGCTCTCGTAGACTCGGGATCGAGCCGCACTCTCATCGGTCGCGAGGGAATGCGAATCGTGGAAAGCTGAGGCCTGCCGATCGCGCGTAAGAGCGAAACGCGTATCCGTATAGCAAACGGACAGATAACGGCGATCCATGGCGACGTTTCCGTGGCGGTAAAACTAAAGGGTCAAAGTTGCGATATAACCGTGGGGTTGTTGCGGACTTGGCGGTGCCATGCATTGTCGGGATGGATTTTCTAACCAGATTCGGTATCGCGTTAGATTTTACAAAGGCCGAGTGGTATTTCGCGGATAGACCCCGTACTCGCTATCGGTTCGACAAAGAAAAGGCGTCTCCGATTTGCGGACTAGTACAATTAACACCCGATCAGAAGAATAGGCTAGATTTTTTTTTACGGACGATACCTACCCCACCGGAAGATCCGGGGATTACGAACTTGACCGAACATAAGGTCGATGTGGAGGGCCACGCGCCAATTAAGCAGCGTTGCTATTTAGTGTCGCCAAAAGTCCAGGAAGCCATTCGCGCGGAGGTAAACAAAATGTTAAAAGCCGGAGTAATCGAGCCTTCGTCGAGCCAGTGGTCGAACCCGACAGTGATGGTGAAGAAGCCGAACGGGAAGTATAGATTCTGTACAGATTTTCGCAAAGTCAACGAGGTATCTGAGAAAGACGCGTACCCGATACCGAACATGGAAGGTATCACGAATAAGCTGCGCAAGGCAAAATATATATCGACAATAGATTTAAGCCAAGCGTATTTTCAAATACCACTGGCTAAGGATAGTCGCGAAATCACCGCTTTTAGTGTCCCCGGTATGGGACTATACCAATTTCGCAGAATGCCGTACGGATTACACAACGCGCCGGCCACGTTTCAGAGATTGCTCGACACGTTTATAGGCCCGGAAATGGAACCATTTGCGTTCAATTATCTGGACGATATAATTATCGCGACGGAAACGTTCGAGGAGCATATAAAATGGCTCAAGCGCGTATTAGACAAGATAGCGGCGGCAGGCCTAACAATAAATCGGGAAAAATGCGAATTTTGTCGACCTCAGGTGCAATACCTAGGATTCATCGTTGGGAAGGGGGGCCTCTCGACCGATCCGAATAAGATACAACCCATTATGAAATATCAGACTCCGCGAAACCTTAGGCAGGTGCGCAGATTCTTGGGAATGTCCTCGTGGTACAGCCGCTTTGTACCGCAATTCGCGACGCTTAGCGAACCTTTAACCCGTTTTTTGAAAAAAAAACAAGCGCTGGGAGTGGGGGGATGAGCAATGTCGCGCCTTCAACCGTATCAGGGAGCATCTCGTGTCCGCCCCGATTCTCGCGTGCCCGAATTTCGAGGAGCCCTTTGTGCTGCAGACCGACGCGAGTTCGGTGGGGTTGGGGGCCGTGTTAACGCAAAAACTGGAGGGCGAGAAACGAGTAATCGCGTATGCCAGTCGCGTACTAACGGACCCCGAGAAAAAATACTCGGTGACGGAGCAGGAGTGTTTTGCCGTGGTGTGGGCCATCCAAAAATTCCGACCCTACCTCGAGGGATATAAATTCACGGTGGTCACCGACCACAGCAGTTTACGGTGGCTGCACAATTTGAAAAACCCTACGGGCCGATTGGCCCGGTGGGCCCTCGAGTTATTAGAATATGATTACACGATGGAATATAGGAAAGGAGCCATGCACCACGTGCCCGATGCACTGTCCCGGATGTACGAAGGGGAGGGGGAAGAAGTCGTAGACGTGAACGCCGCGGTGGAGGTCGCGGAATGCGAGGATACGACCGACGAGTGGTACCGTAAACGGTTTAAGGAGGTGGCGACCGACCCTAAGAGATTCGCGCATTGGAGGATAGTAGAGGGGCAATTGTATTTTTTGCAACCAAGACCGGTAATTTCGGACATCGTGGAGGACCTCGATCGATGGAAATTAGTGTTGCCGCGGGAGTTGCGCGCGGAGGCCCTTCGCGAGTCACACGATGCCCCTCAAGCCGGTCACTTAGGAGTCGAGAAAACGTATCAGCGCGTCGCCGTCGCGTATTATTGGCCGAATTTATTTAGGGACGTGGCGAGGCATGTTAGAACGTGCGACACGTGTCAAAGGACGAAGGTCGAACAAGCCGGCCCGGCGGGATGGATGGGACGCCGTGCGGTGGAGGGACCGTGGACAGCGGTCGCCGCGGATATCGTGGGGCCACTGCCCCGCAGCAAAGCAGGGTATCAATACATCCTCGTGATACAAGACCTGTTCACGAAATGGATGGAAGTCCGGGCGTTGCGAGCGGCCACGGGCCCCAAAAATTAGGGAGGCCCTCGAGGATTTAATCGTGTCGCGATGGGGCATCCCGGGGACCCTCCTAACGGACAACGGTACCGAATTTGTTAATAAGGTCATGAAGGGTTTCGCGGAGGAGAACGGAATAACGCATGCCACTGTACCCCCCTACCATCCACAGGCAAACCCAGTCGAAAGGGTAAACCGCGTTTTAAAGACGATGATCGTTGCCTTCATCGAGAAAGACCATCGGGAGTGGGATAGGCACCTGTCGCGCTTGCGTTTCGCCTATAATACGGCAAATCATTCGTCTCTGGGTACCTCCCCAGCATTTTTAAATTTCGGGCGTGAACTGGTACCGCCAAACTCGCTGCGCGACCGTCGCGAAATAGCTACCGGAACGGAGGTAAGGGACCCCGCGGAGTGGTCTCAGCGGATGACGGAATTGCGTGCTATTAGAGAATGGGTCGCGGAAAATTTGGATCAGGCAAATCAACGACAGGCCGCGAGATATAATCTGCGAAGACGGCCACGGAAATTTCGAGTGGGCGAGCTAGTGCTAAAGCGGCAGCATGTGCTGTCATCTGCAGCGCAGAATGTCGCGGGAAAATTGGCACCAAAATTCCAGGGACCGTTTCGGATAAAACGGGTGATCTCGCCGGTCGTCTACGAGCTGGCACAGCCGGACGGGTCACCCATCGAAAAAACACATGTACAGGACTTGAAACCCTACCACCTCCCTTTCTTGTGTGCCTGTGCATGAGTGCCTATACCTTTTTCATTTTTTTTGTTTCTGTATCTGTGCGCCTTGTACTGTAGTAATAAATTAATGTAGTGTGAAACAATGAGAGTGCAATCTATGGCCGCCATACCTAACCCGTCTGCGTCCGCGACCTTAGGGTCCGTCCCGCGTGCGAGTCTCGCGTTCCCGTTGGGGCGGGAGGGGCGGTCAGGACCGATGGGGAGGAGGAGGGGCCGCACGGTTCTCGAAGAATGAGGGTGACTGGTCGCCCCTTGCTTTAGAAGTATTATGATAAGGTTTTGGTGCCGGGGTGGTGGTCGCTGTTGTCGGGGCCGGGTTCCCCTCGGCACTCGTCTGGGGCGGGGGAGTTGTGACGTGACATAGTCGCGTCCACCGCCCGGACGTAGACTCGACCGAGGAGAATGCCGGGGGATGATCCCTCGACTCGGATCGAGGGGGGTTAATTGCGTTGGCGTTTAGTTTGCGAGAATTAAGATCTTTCAGGAGGAGCGCGGCAAACGTTGCGGGGTGGATAGCCGACCACCGAGTGTAACGGCTTCGTGCCGCAACGAGGGAGAAGCCAGACGTCGGAGGGGACCGAAAGGAGTACCGCGCCGAACGGTGAGCCGCGCCTGAGCCCGCCGCCGGGCTGCCCTGCGATCCCGCAGAATGGACCAGACCCCCCGAGCCCGCCGCAGCTGACGAGGAAACCGGGGACCCCAGTCGGGAGACGTCCCGCCAAGGTCCCTACGGGGGCCGCGACACCGCCACCATGGGGCAGATGCGCGACCCGTAACGCCGTCCCCAGAGACGTACGCCACCCCGGCCAGTGGCCAAGGCCCGGCCAGCCTGGCGCACCCTGATGAGACGTGAAGTCGCGGCCGGGGCCGCCAGACGGACAAGGCGAAGCGGCAGTTGAAAGTCCCGCGCGGAGACGGCAGAAGTCACGTGGGCCATCGTGAGCGGCGCTGAGGGACGGTCGGCCGGGATAAATGGTCGCGGGCGGGCGCGCATGCGCGGGGGCCCGGCGTGGTCTCGCCGGGCGCGCTACCGAGCACTGTCGTGCCGGCTACGAGCGAGGGATCACCACGCCGAGACGAGTCCACCCCGTGACGACGCAACAGCGAGCGGCGAACGACGCAGCACCTGTAAGGCTTCCACCCCGGTACTTTTGTGGCGCTCAGTGCGCGACCTCGGCCTCCGTCCCGCCTCTATTATCTAGTAGTTACCTCGGCACATACGTTTACCTCGTGCGAGGAGAATATTTAATTTAATTTATTGCAATGCTTGGTGGAGACATACAAGTTGTAGAGAGTAAAATGATGAGAGCACGCAAATGGTAAGGCATCAACACAATGTTGCTACTAAGCCTACCAATAGAAACAATGCAAGTTAAAATATAAAATAAGATTAGCAAGACGCTTATAGAAATAATTGATTCGCTCACGAGAGTAAAAATTTTGAGTGGTACAATATAATAATTATATGCTAACGTAAAAATACACACACTCGTACACACACACGCACACACAAATTTCTATGTACAATACGCACGACGGAGAATTACAATACATATATACAAACGCAGATGCATACACTCGCACACACACGCACACGCGTGCGCGTTAGAAGACGCGACGTACCGTGCAGGAAGTCAGTGATGCGCAGGTTGAGATGCATTCCTGGTAGGAAATGCAGTCGATGAAATGAAGGTGGATGCAGCTGCACGAAAAGAGGACAAAGAGGATGAGGATCTTATGGCAGAGGGAAGGTCATTATAAAATTTGACTGCACAGTAGGAGAAGGAAGCGCGAAACTTGGCCGAGTGATGCGATGGAAAGGAAAGAAGGTCAGGGTAACGAGTATTCGGGGCGATAGAGGTATGGAGCTCGGAGTTCAGATGTAGGAGACGTCGAAGGTAAGGAGGAGTATTAGAATGCAGGAGACGGAAAACGAGACAGCAGAGATGAAGCACAAAACGTTGCTGGACTCTTAGCCAACAGGAGCTGGAATAGAGTGGGGATATATGATCGAATTTTCGAACACCGTAGGAGAAGCGGAGACATGCATTTTGAATGTATTGGATGCGATTTAACAATTGAAGGTTAAGTGCAGGAATATAAACGACGTCGGCGTAATCAAAGAGAGAGATGACAAGCACTTGGGATATATGAAGCTTTTGGGAAGTGGAGAGGATGTGCCGGAAAGGATATAGAAGACGAAGCCGAGCAAAGGCAGCTCGACATTTCACGTCCACGTGGTGTTTAAAGGACCAGGAAGAGTCGATGTGCAAACCAAGTATTTTAATTGAGGACGATAGAGGTATGGGTATAGAGTTTAAAGAAAGGTCAAAGGATTGAAGCTGAGATAGAAGAGCTGAAGAACCGGCAATGAGAAGTGAGGATTTGGAAGGGTTAAGATGTAATGCATTGGAGGATGCCCACTTAGCTACCACTTTAAGGTCACTGTTTAATGCAGCGATGGTAGAGGAGACATCGGCTAGACGGAAAGATTTGTGGAAAATAACGTCGTCCGCATATTTTAGAAGTTCAGCGAAAAAAGGAGTGGAGGCCAGATCAGCAATGAAAATGATAAATAATAATAAACTACGTGCTTCCATGCGGAGGGAAAAGTATGAGAGGAGAGAGAGTGATTAAGAATATGGAGAAGAGGTTCGAGACACTGAGGCAGGCAGAGAAGCAGCATACGACCCGAGAGATCGTACGGACCGGAAGAGGTAAGACGAATTCGTTTGAGAATAATGAAAAGCTCGGTGGGAGAGATTGGAGTAAAATTAAATGATTCAGGGACATTAAAGGATGAGGAGGCAAAATGATTTAACGTCTCAGGAGAGCAGGAAGAGGAGGAAAGAGAATCAAGAAAATAATCATTCATAAGTTTAGGATCAAGGAGATGGGAGGGTAAGGAATGAGAGGGAGATGATGTCCCTCCGAGTGCTGAGAGATTTTTCCAAAAATGGCGAGGAGAGTTTGATGAGAGAGAATTTGAAAAATAAGCTTTCTTTTCGCGGCGTATGGCATAGTTCACATCGTTGCGGAGTTGCTTATAATGTCGCCAGTCGGGATCAGACCGAGTGCGCCTATATCGAAGAAGAGCGCGACGCTTTAGAGATATTAGTTTTCTGACGGCAGTGTTGAGCCATGGAGCCGGCGGACGTGACGCACTCTTAAGAGTCAACGGCGCAAGACGATCAAATACAGACATTATAGAGGATGTGAAATAGGCGACCATCTCATCGACGCGCTCCGCGCCGAACACAGGCGACCAGTCAGTCCTGAGCAACTCAGAGGAAATGTCGGAGGGCTCAATGGAGTGGATGTTGCGAGAGAGAGTAACGCGGGCCTTGCGACAAGGTCGAGCCACTCTCAGAATCGACCAAATCATGAAATGATCGCCAATGTCGAGCTCTTCGCTGACTCCACAGTCGACCACCCCCACACTATGCGAAATAAAGATAAGATCGAGAATAGATGATGTGTTCTGTGTAAGACGCGTTGGCAACTCTATCAATTGCCGCAGGGAGAGGTTCAATGCTATGTCGCGTAAAAGACGAGCGTTGAGCTCATTGGGGCGGAGCACGTCAATGTTGAAATCGCCCATACACACAATTTCGTCGACGTTGCACCTAATGTGAGACAAGCGCGATTCAATGTAATGCATATCTGAGACAGGCGCGCGAGGAGGACGGTAAACGCAGATTGTAGCTACGCGTATGTGCGTCAGGCGAAGAGAGACGGCAACGATATCTACGAGTGTGCCGGGCGGAGGGGCACCAAGGTCAATTAGAGAGAAAGAGAGCGAGTTATCAATATACAACGCGACGCCCCCACCGCGAGAGCCGGTAGATCGATCAGAGCGAACGAGAGTAAAACCGCTTATGTCAATTAGTTTAGGGTCGATAGTATCCCGTAGCCAAGTCTCTCCGATCGCAAGAATGTCAAGTTGATGATATGCTATAAGGTCTTTAACCAGCGTAAAGTGGGGCAAGAGTGAGCGCGCGTTTATGTGAGCGACGCGAAGTGTTAAGCGGCTGTTACTTGAAACAGCGGCAACCGACCCAGCCAGCGAATGACGTCAGACAGGTCCAGGGCAAGCCGAAGGGCCCTGATGAGATGAGGCGAGGGGGTGCTGAAGCGGATTGGCAGTTGTATCAATATCGGGTACCTTCCGTACCTATTACCTATAGCGCGGTTGAGGGGACCGGCCGAGGGCGCACACGAATTATTTTGCGTGAGAACCCTCCTCGAGGACTAGTGCGGTCGGCAGTCAATTCGTGGGGAAGTGTCCCGGGCACGGCTGCGTCGGGCGTATCGCGGCCTTGCGCGTGTGTGTCGGGTGCGCTCGGCAAAGTGAAGCCGTTGCACCGGGCCCTTCGGGAGTTCGTGAAGTTTCTCGGTGTCGTCTCGCGAGCATTGGGGAGGCGCACCGGGGGAAATATTGCGTGTCGCGTCTCGCGGGCGTCGTAAGACGTACCGGGAGAATATCGAGTATTGTGGGTCGCATCCCGCGAGCCGGGAAAGCACATCGGTGGAGATATCGCGATTGCATTGCGATTGTCGCGTCGTAGGCAGCCTGGAAATTTCGCGTATATTTTGTCGTGCATTTGTCGGGATGGCCGCGAACGTGGGGAATGCGTGAGTGTGTGTGGCCTTTTGAGTGCGTGTGGCATAAGTTTCGCGTGCGTGCGGGTACGTGAGTCGAGAACTTCCGTTTGCGTGTTTGTGTGTACTGAGTGTGTGGGTCGCGAACGTCTATTTTTCCCTTGCGTCAAGTCAGTTAATCTATCGTTTTCATGCTGCCTTTGCTTTCTGAAAGTACGTCTATCGTCTTCGAGTAACACCCCACTCTGTTAACCGGCAATCTTTTCCGATCATACTGCATGTTCTTTCTGGAAATATACTTATTGTTTTATTTTATCTGAGAGTGTTGATTGCGCTGCGCCCCTCCCTCCCTCTCCACAGAGTGTTACACTCGCCCCGCGCCCTGAGCGGACGTGCGTGTTCGGGTGATTGCGTTCGGATTAGAGTTACGAAAACGTGGTGCGCGTATTCGCACCTGGCGCCCAGACTTTAGTGCCGTCTCGCGAATCTTTACACAGAAATCGGCCTATCTGAGTACCTCGCGAATATCGTGGAAACTACCTACCTATCTAAATACCTCGCGAATATCCGGAGACCAACTGTCTACCTGAATGCCTCGCGAATATCTTGGAAAATATCTATCTATTTGACTACCTCGCGGATGCCTACAACCTGCCTGTTTACCTCGCGAATATCTGTCTGCCTGCATACCTCGCGAATACCTTCGAGAGTACTTACCGGCTTACTTATTCGGCGGTCAATTTGCAGCCGCGCCTTCTCGGCGGGCGAGACCGAGGAAAATCGGGTTGCACAGTATATATATTAAACAGAACCGGTAGAAGCAGAGTGAAAGGAATAACGCCGTTTCAATTGTGGACTGGAAATGACTTTGATCTAAAGAATTTACAGGTATTTGGTACAAAAGTTTATGTACATATCCCAAAGGAAAAACGAAAGAAATGGAACCACAAGGGAGAGAAAGGAATATTTGTAGGTTACGGAGAAACAACAAAAGGGTACAGAGTGTATTTCCCAGAGAAAGAAACAGTAGAAAATAAACGGGATGTAATATTCGTTACACCAGAAGAAGAGAAAAACTGTAAAGAAGATAGACAACACCTCATAAGCCTGCAAGATGGCCTCATATTGGACCGAATGGAGGGTGGCGAATCCGAACAATCTGAAGGGAGGATCGACGATGAAGAAGTAAGTAAACCTTAGACTGAAGAAATTCAAGAAACAGAGGGAGAAAGTATTGAAGAATACGATACGCCAAATGAGGAGATAGATACACCTGTGAATACAACTCGGAGTGGAAGACGAGTAAGGAAACCACGGAGACTAAATGATTACGAAACCGGATTTGTCGTAAGTCTCGATAACGAACCAATGAGTTACGCAGAAGCCATGAGAAGAAAGGATGCTGAAAAGTGGAAGAAAGCCGTAAATACTGAACTAAGTTTATTAAATGAGAACAACACATGGACTGAAGTAAGTAAGGTACCTGAAGGTAAAAAAGCAATAAATACTAAATGGGTATGTAAAGAAAATCACGACACTCGTATACTTATGTCGTCGCCCCTCTTCGTTTGAATCTTCCGCGCTACTGATGGCGCAGTAGATAGATGGCGGTATGATAGAGACCGGAGATGACGAGCGGATTTAGAGAGAGAAGAAAGTGGGATAAAGCGAATTTAGAAATAGATCGTTAAGAGGGAATAATGATTACCACTAAAGTAATAACATACTTGGAATTAAAACTTTAAATGTTGTTTCTTTTGTTTTACAGGTAAGAACAAATGTAATTACCTAACATTGTACATATTGTAATTAAAACTTTTGTTCTACAGAGAAACGCAAATTGAGTTTTATTCTAACCTCAAAAAGAAAAATTGGATAAGGAGAAACTTATTACAAAACAACATTTCTGCAAATATTTCAAGAGATGGACAAACTGAGGTTTGATTTCAAGATGAATGGGTCAACGGATGGAAAATCAACGATATTATGCCTAACCTCAATAGGCACACCAGATGGTCGCACCTTTAACATGCCAGACGAGTACCAACAAACAAGCTTGCATAAAGAATTGATAACATCACAAGTATTTGCTAAGGTAAAGAAGACACTAACAAAGAGAAACCAATTTAGAAAAGTCTGGATTAGTCTAACAAACGAGCTAGCAAAAGTATACTTGGATGAAGAAGAAAATTTACAATTTCAAGATTACTATTTAGAGGAAACCACAGAAAAAGAGGTTGTTGAAACTACACAAAGTGCTACAAATGAAACAATACAAAAATTATTGAAAAAAGTATTTGAAGATAAACAGAAAAAATCAGAAATTCAGAACTTGGGGAAAATAGCAAGAGACTTTATGATAGGAAAGTTTGATGAAAAAATTCAAACGCCTACCAATGGATACAGGAATTTGAAAAAGAGTGCGAACGCTGTATGATAACGGAAGACAGGAAAATAATCGAAATCTTAAAATTTTTCCTTGAAAAAGCTAGTGCAGATTGGTATAGCTGTATGATTTTGAAATTCACAGTGGAATCAGAATGGAAAAAGTGGAAAGAAAACTTTCGTGAAACTTTTGCAAATGTAGGATGGTCCCCAATTAGATACGCTTTTGCTTTTAAATATCAAGCAGGCCCGTTGCTTGATTACGCTCTAAAAAAAGAAAAATTGTTACTGGAGATAAGAAAATCAATGGATACTGAAACACTAATAGATCTTATAGTGGTTGGCTTACCAAACTACGTGTCTGACAAAATTCAAAATTGACAGAGAAATTTTAGAAGAAACGAAAGATCTTTACAACGAAATTAGTAAATTAGAACATCTCGTTGAAAAAAATAAAATGGAAAGAAGAGAAAAATATGCTGACAGGAAGTTTTTAAAAGTGGAAGAAAAGAAACCATGCCAGATCTGTGAAAAAGAGAAAAAAGGAAAGCGATATCACCCGGAATCAACTTGCTGGTTTAGAGAAAAAAATGAAAAAAATAAAAAGACAGAACTAATAAAGAGTGTCAATAATTCAGAGTTGTAAATAGAACTAAATGAAACAAATCCAAAAAACTAGAATTGACACCATTAATAAAAATCAAGGTATTGTTGAATGACTCATTAGTAGTTTCAAAAATTTATGACTCAGGCTCAAATGTGTCATTAATTAATGCAAAATTATTGAAAATAAAACAGAAGAATTCAAATAATATACAAACGGGAAACTTGAAAACTATTAATGGTGTAAAGAAAACGGAAGGCATGGTAACATTGAAAATAAAAATTTACAATATTGAAAAAAACATGACCATCTTTATTGTGGATAATGAAAATTTTAATTATGATTTTCTAATCGGCATGGATTGCATCAAGAATTTCAAGCTAATCCAAAATGAAGATCTAAAGATCATACAGAAAATAAATGAAAATGCTTCGGATAAAGAGGATACAAAAAATAAAAATGTCAAGATTCCTGATGTACTAGGTGACAAACATAAAGAAAAAAAATACTCAGACTCAGAAGTATCAAAACAAGAAAACAAATATGAATTTCAACGAGCATATAAACACCAATGGATTTGAAATTTCAATAAATCATTTAAGTTTACATCAACAACTAGAAATTGATAAGCTGATAGATAAACACAAATCAGTATTTGCTAAAGATAAATATGACGTCGGCACTGTAAAAAATTATGAGGCCCATATTGACCTAATGGTGGATAAATATTGTTGCAAACGCCCATACAGATGCCCGATTGAGGATAGAAAAGAAATAGAAAACCAAATAGCAAAACTATTGGGGAGAAATCTGATCGAAGAATCATACAGCCCGTTTGCTGCTCCAGTTACTCTGGCATATAAAAAAGAAGATGAAAGAAGATCAAGATTATGTATAGATTTCAGAGAATTGAACAAAATCGTGATTCCTCAATCACAACCTTTCCCATTGATGGAAGATTTGATGGTGAAAACGGTAAACAGCAAATATTTTACAACGTTGGATATCAACTCAGCATTTTGGTCAATTCCCCTGAAAATTTAGGATAGAAAAAAAACAGCTTTCGTAACGCAGGAAGGCCATTTCCAATGGACTTGCCTCCCATTTGGGCTCAAAACAGCTCCAGTAATTTTCCAAAGAGTACTGAGCAACATCATAAGGAAATACAAGCTCTCTTTTGCAGTAAATTTTATAGATGACATCATAGTTTTTTCAAAAACTTTTGAGGAACATATGACACACCTAACAAAACTACTGGAGGCAATATCAATTGAAGGATTTAGGCTAAAATTTTCAAAATGCACTTTTGCAAATGATTATGCGAATTATTTAGGTCACAGAATAGAAAATAATTCAGTAAAACCTCTAAGAGATTATCTAACGGCTGTCAAAGATTTCCCAGTTCCAGAAACAAGGAAAAATATACGTCAATTTCTGAGAAAAATAAATTTTCACCATAAATTTATACCACACAATGCAATCATTCTGGACCCACTACACAACCTACTGAGAAAAGAAGTACAATTCAACTGGTCAGATGAATGTCAAGAATCGTTCGAAAAAAATGGTAAATATACCGATCAGGAGACCATCCCCCGATGACCTTGACCTTGACATATTTTGTCAAGGTCATGACCCTGAGTGACCTTCAAAAGTTTTTAGCCGTCGCTCGTTGTTTGTTAAAAAGTTATTAACAAAAAAAGTTTGACAAATATAGCAGTTATTTTGAGTATTGAAAGGCATAAACGACCTTGACTTTGACATATATTGTCAAGGTCACCCTCCTGAGTAACCTTCAGAAAGTTTTAGCTGGCGGTCATTGTTTATTAAAAAGTTATAAACAAAAAAAATTTGGTTGAAAAAATTATTTAAAGCAGTGACTTGTTGGTATATTAAAAGGAAAGTTACCAACTATTCTCTGCCTTAAATAACTTTCCTTTCAATATACCAACAATTCACTGCTTTAAATAATTTTTCCCACCAAAAAAAATTCTCTTTTTGGTACATACTTGTAAAGCGCGTCACTAACCTATAGGTTTAAAATTATTTAAAGCAGTGACTTGTTGGTATATTGAAAGGAAAGTTACCAACTATTCTCTGCTTTAAATAACTTTCCTTTCAATATACCAACAATTCACTGCTTTAAATAATTTTCCCCACCAAAAAAAAATTTTTTTTGAAGTGAAACTTCTTAGGGCACGGGGGGTGATTCGAACCGGAAGCGTCACGGAAGTCCGTCACGGAAGTCCGTCACGGAAGTCGCGTTACGGAAGTCGCGTTATGGAAGTCCGTCACGAAAAGTCGAACCTTCTACGGGAGTGATTCGGAGCGTCGCGTTACGCGTTCGCGTTATGGAAGTCCGTCACGAAAAGTCGAACCTTATACGGGAGTGATTCGGAGCGTCGCGTTACGCGTTCGCGTTATGGAAGTCCGTCACGAAAAGTCGAACCTTCTACGGGAGTGATTCGGAGCGTCGCGTTACGCGTTCGCGTTATGGAAGTCCGTCACGAAAAGTCGAACCTTCTACGGGAGTGATTCGGAGCGTCGCGTTACGCGTTCGCGTTATGGAAGTCCGTCACGAAAAGTCGAACCTTCTACGGGAGTGATCCGGAGCGTCGCGTTACGCGTTCGCGTTATGAAAGTCCGTCGCGAAAAGTCAAAAAAAAAATATACGTGTGGCCTCCACGCGCGGCAGAAGTGAAACTTCTTAGCTGTGAGGAATAGGATAGTATCTCGTTTATAGTATCTGAATTAATGCCTATGTAATTCAGAAATTAAATTTTAATTATAAATTAAAGCCGATGCAATTCACAAATAAAAATTGATTTCTGTATTGAAACCTGTATAACTCACAATCAAATTTTAATTATAAAAGTGAAGTTTCAGGGTATAAGAAAAATTTGCCCATATATAATTAAATATGGGCCAACTGTTGCCAACTGTTACATTTATATACATATAATTATATACAGAAAATTTTTCTCATAACCTGAAACTTCACTTTTATAATTAAAATTTGATTTGTGAGTTATACAGGTTTCAATACAGAAATCAATTTTTATTTGTGAATTGCATCGGCTTTAATTTATAATTAAAATTTAATTTCTGAATTACATAGGCATTAATTCAGATACTATAAACGAGATACTATCCTATTCCTCACAGCTAAGAAGTTTCACTTCTGCCGCGCGTGGAGGCCACACGTATATTTTTTTTTTGACTTTTCGCGACGGACTTTCATAATTTTTTTTGGTACATACTTGTAAAGCGCGTCATCAACCTATAGGTTAGTGACGCGCTTTACAAGTATGTGCTTTGTAAGTTGAAGAACACACTCTCTATTCACTGCTTTAACGAAAAAACTGTTCAATATATCAACGATTCGCTGCTTTAAATGAAATTCCTTCGTTCATACATGTATTATTTCCACATACATATTAGTCGTTCATGTCTTGTAGTACTCAAAATAACTGCTATATTTGTCAAACTTTTTTTGTTCATAACTTTTTAACAAACAACGAGCGACGGCTAAAAACTTTTGAAGGTCACTCAGGGTCATGACCTTGACAAAATATGTCAAGGTCAAGGTCATCGGGGGATGGTCCCCTGATCGGTATATTTACCGACAAAATAAAGTCACTAATGTGCTCAGAACCAGTTCTGAAGATTTTTGATCCAGAAGTTTCAATTGAAATCTACACAGACGCAAGCATTAAAGGAGTGGGAGCTGTGCTAAAACAAAAAGATGAAAACGGAGATAGTAGCTTATTTTTCAAGAAAGTTATCTGAGTCCCAGAAGAAAAAGAAGGTGATATATCTTGAATGCTTGGCAATAAAGGAAGCCGTAAAATATTGGCAGCACTGGCTTATGGGGAAACAATTTATAATATATTATATAATTTATATAATTTTTTTTTATATAATTTTATATAATATAATTTATAATACTCAGACTATAAACCCTTAGAACACATGAACATAAAGGCTAGAACGGATGAAGAACTAGGGGATTTAACACACTATTTATCTCAATATGATTTAAAAATAATATATAACCCAGGAAAATCAAACCAAGAAGCAGACTGCTTAAGTAGAAATCCGGTTCTAGACCCTTACGAAGATACGGAAGATTTTTTAAAAGTTACAAATTTAATTAATCTAAAGGATATAGAGAATGACCAGAATAAAGATCTAAATATACAACGTGATAAAACAAAATAACAAAGGAAAATGGAATTTACTACAAAAAGACAAAAACGAGAAAAAAAATCATATTATCAGAAGAGTTAAGTAAAAACCTAATAGAGAATGTGCACAAAACTTACTGCCATATTGGTAGAACCCAAATGCTGAATAAAATAACACCGTTTTATACAGCAAAAAATCTCATTGCAAACATAAAAAAAATCTGTGATGATTGTGAAATTTGTATTAAAAACAAATCAAGAAGAAGATCTAAATATGGGTTGATGTCACACTTGGGCCCAGCAAAATATCCTTTTGAAATCGTATCTATCGACACCATTGGAGGTTTTGGTGGATCTCGTTCAACAAAAAAATATCTACATCTTTTGGTTGACCATTTTACGAGATACGCTTATATTTTAACATCAAGAAACCAAAACTCAAATGACTTTATAAAATTAACCAAGAATGTGATACAAAGCTACAACATAAACATGATATTAACAGATCAATACCCTGGCATAAATTCGACAGAATTTAAGAAATTTCTAAAGGAGAAAAACATCAAAATGGTTTTCACTGCTGTTGATGCACCATTTTCTAATGGTCTCAATGAAAGACTAAACCAAACTCTGGTCAACAAAATACGATGCAAAATAAACGAAAGAGAAAAAAAAACTGCATGGACAACCATCGCACAAGAGTGTATAGAGACATACAACAAAACGGAACACACAATTACGAAATTCGCGCCAAAATACCTACTGGAAGGCGAAAATATAAATATTGTACCACAGGAATTAAAAGCGAAATGTACAGATGATGATCTGAAAAGAGATAGAAAACTAGCCTTGAGAAACACAATTAAATCTCACAACTATAATAAAAAAAATTTTGACCTGCATCGAAAAGAATTGAAACTAAATGTGGGAGACCAGGTTTACGTGGAAAATGGAAATCGACTAAATAGGAGGAAATTGGATGAATTGAGAATTGGACCACATAAAATACTAAAGAAAATTTCAAATTTGATTTATGAAGTGGACACCGGACACAGGAAAACGGAATCGAACCTTTATCATATTACAAAACTAATTCCGGTGTTGGATGAGCACTGAACAATTATTTTAAATACAACGCATAATTGTTTTCTTCAGGAGGGGAGATGTAAAGAAAATCACGACACTCGTATACTTATGTCGTCGCCCCTCTTCGTTTGAATCTTCCGCGCTACTGATGACGCAGTAGATAGATGCCGGTATGATAGAGACCGGAGATGACGAGCGGATTTAGAGAGAGAAGAAAGTGGGATAAAGCGAATTTAGAAATAGATCGTTAAGAGGGAATAATGATTACCACTAAAGTAATAACATACTTGGAATTAAAACTTTAAATGTTGTTTCTTTTGTTCTACAGGTAAGAACAAATGTAATTACCTAACATTGTACATATTGTAATTAAAACTTTTGTTCTACAGAGAAACGCAAATTGAGTTTTATTCTAACCTCAAAAAGAAAAATTGGATAAGGAGAAATTTATTACAGGTATATATAATTAAGGGGGACTAGGTAATAATGAGATTAAGTATAAAGCTAGGTTAGTAGCTAGGGGATTCGAACAAAAAGATATTTTTGATGTTTATGAACTGTATGCTCCTGTTACAAAGTTAAATACGTTTAGAGTGTTTATGTCTGTAGCTACAAAACTGAATTTACCAGTGTATCAAATGGACGTATGTAGTGCGTTCCTTAATAATAAAATCGAATAAGATGTTTATTTAAAGCTTCCAGACGGTATTTTGTGCAAGTTAAATAAGTCGATTTACGGTCTTAAAAAGTCCCCAAAAATTGGAACCAAACGTTTGATGAAGTAATGAGTTCAGAAGGCTATGTTAAATACCGCCTCGTCCGGCACCTGTCCCAGACTGGTCCGGACTTGTCACCGGACCAGTACGGCTTCCGAGAGGGGAGATCCACGATGGATGCGATCAGTCGCATCAGGACCCTCTCGGAGGCCGCTGCGGAGGAGGGCAGGGTGTTGTTGGGAGTGTCATTCGACATCAGGAATGCCTTCAACTCCCTGCCCTGGCCAATCATCAGGGGGGCGCTAATCAAGCATGACGTGCCCCCCTACTTGGCTGCGATGATACACGATTACCTCCGGGACAGGGGCCTACTATACCGCGACGGCGAAGTCGCATGTCGGCTGGTAGTGCGGGGGGTTCCGCAGGGGTCGGTCCTAGGGCCACTCCTGTGGAACCTCGGATACAACGCCGCACTGACGATCCCCCTCCTCCCGGGCTGCTGGTTGAACGGTTTCGCAGATGATACGTTCCTGGGGGTAGAGGGGGACAATTGGGAGGAGGCCCAGCGAAGGGCCAATGTTGCGGTGGCAAGTGTGGTGGCTGCGGTGAAAAGTCTGGGGCTCCGGGTGGCTCCCGAGAAAACGCAGGCGGTATTCTTTTATGATAAGGCGAGGGGGAGTCCACCCGGTTTGCACATCAGGGTTGAGGGGACCCGTGTTCCCGTGGGGGCCCAGATGAAGCTTCTGGGCCTCTGGTTGGACGGTACCTGGAGTTTTGGCGAGCATTTCGCTCGCATAGCTCCCAGGATGATGGGAGTGGCAAATAGGTTGGCAAGATTAATGCCAAACCTGGGAGGGGCGAGCGGACGTGCTCGCCGGCTGTACGCCGCGACGGTGCAGTCCGTGGCACTTTACGGTACCCCAATTTAGGCAAAAAGGGCTGGGGGCTCGGCGCGCATCAAAGCGATCTTGCGTCGCGCGCAGCGCGTCGTAGCCCTGAGAGTGTCACGGGCCTACCGTACCGTCTCGCACGCGGCGGCGACGGTCCTGTCGGGGCTCCCTCCGTTAGAGCTCGCGGCTGCCCAACACGCCGAAGTTTATCGGCGTACCAGGGGGCTGCGGGTTCCGAGGGGGCCTGTCTGGAACAGGGCCAGTCGCTTAATTAAGCTCCAGGAGAAGACGGTCCTCGTAAACAACTGGCGCGCGTATCTCGCCGATCCCGCGCTGCCGGGGAAGAGGACCGTCGAAGCCGTCCGACCCTGTCTGGCAGAGTGGCTGGACAGTCGGCGACACGGGTTGTCCTACAGGGCGACGCAGGTGCTCACCGGGCATGGGTGCTTTGGTGAGTACCTGTGTCGCATAGGAAAGGAGGAATCACCGCAGTGCCACCACTGCAACGAAGAGAGGGACACGGCGCAGCACACCCTCGAGGTGTGCCCCGCTTGGGACGAGCAGCGCCGTGTCCTGCGGGGGGAGATCGGCAATGATCTCTCCCTCCCGGCCGTGGTGGCGGCCACGGTCGGGGACGAGGGGAAGTGGCGGGCATTCCTGGCGTTTTGCGGCCAGGTAATGTCCGCCAAGGAGGAGGCGGAGCGGATCCGACGGGGCGAGAGAGACCCTCCCCCGGACGACCCTTCCCCGTGATAGATAGAACTACAGGCCATCTGGACTGTACCGCTCCCTCCCAAGATCAGGGAAGCGGCATGGCGCATGTTAAGCGCGAGGAGTAAAACGCCCCGAGGTCCACCCTCCGACGGGGTTGGATCAGTCGGGGTGGGAGATCGACGTTCCGACAGGCACCGGACGTCGATGAACCCCTCCCACAAGTCAACGGGAGGAACGGCGGGGTGGGTGGTGTCACACCCCGCCGCAACGATATCACTGCTCATTGAGCAACAGAGCCGCAAGGCTCTGAGCAGAGGGCCAGCCAGGCCCAGCGCAGGGGGCGCTCGGATGCCGTGCTAACCGTTCCCGAGCGCCCCCACAAATGGCGCATGGAAGGACACCCGTGGAGTTGTAGTGGGTAAGAATCCCACACTCCCCCCGCTCAGTGCCACATTGTGGAGCGGGGGGGTCTTCCACCTCATAACACCAGAGGGGGCCGCTGGGCCACATACCGGGCTTCGGCTCAGGGAACCCAGCGGTCGAAGATTTCTCCACGTTAAAAAAAAAAAAAAAAAAAAAAGGCTATGTTAAATCAAGTAAAGATTGTTGCTGTGGCCTCCAGGATGGAGGGTATGGCGGCCGCGTTGGGCCGCCTGCAACCCAACCTGGGTGGCCCTTGCGCGCGGGTGCGCCGCCTCTTTCATGGGGTCGTGCGGTCGGTGGCCCTATATGGGGCGCCCATATGGGCTGATAGGGCGATCGCGGATCGGTTCGTTCGGTCGGAAATACACCGTGCCGAGCGCCGATCCGCGACCCGTTTAGTGAGGGGGTACCGCACGATTTCCCATGCGGCGGCCACCGTCCTGGCTGGAGTCCCCCCGATCGAGTTCGCGGCCCTCTCGCAGGCCGAAGTATATCGGCGTGTGCGCGGGATGCGGGCGGATCGGGGGGGCGCGCCACTCGTGGCGCGGGCCCGGGCGGTGGTACGTAGTCAGGCTCGGCAGCTTGCCCTCCGGGAGTGGCAGAATAGCCTGACCCCTGTCCGGGGGCGGGTCGTCGAGGCGATCCGGCCGATTCTGCCCGAATGGGTGGGCAGATCGTGGGGAGGTCTCACCTACCGAGTGACACAGGTTTTCACCGGACACGGGTGTTTCGGTGACTACCTGTGTCGCATAGGGAAGGAGCGCACGGCGGAGTGCCACCACTGTGGGGAACCGGTGGACTCCGCGCAGCACACCCTGGCCGAGTGTGCGGCTTTCGGGGTGCAGCGCGGAGCCCTGATAGATAAGGTTGGGGCGGACCTCTCTCTCCCGGCCGTGGCAGCGGCCATGGTCCGGGACAGAGAGGCCTGGGGGGCGGTCGTCTCCTTCTGCGAGACAGTGATGCTCGCGAAGGAGACGGCCGAGAGGGAGCGGAGGGACGGCGAGCCGGCGCGCGCAGGGGCGCGCCGGCGGCGCCGCCGCTCTCCTCCTTTCGTTTTGTGACCCAGCTGGGCGGGCTGAATGGTGCCCGTCCGGCCTCGTATTTGGGGGGGGGGGGCTGGGGGGGCTGGTGTTCCCCCCAACTGCCTCGGCGGACCGGGTGAGATCGGGGGGTCTCATCTGGGATAGCCCGCTGAGCCGGTCGGCGGCGAGAGGTGGTGTCCCTCGCCGCCGAATTAGGGACGGGGGTTGGAAGGCCCCACCCAGGGTGCGCCTGGACGCAATACGAGAGTCAGTTCCCGGGCGCACCCTATATGGGGAAGGGAAGGATACTCGCTGGGTTTTAGCCGGTAGGAGTCCGGCATACCCCTCGCCTCTCCCCCGAGAGGTGAGGAAGTCCATGAGGATTTCCCAGCGTCAAAAAAAAAAAAAAAAAAAAAAAGTAAAGATTGTTGCTTGTATACCAAATGTAACGGAAGTATTAAAATATTCTTGCTGTTATACGTTGATGACATCTTATTGTTTGGAAATTGTAATACCAAGATAAGAAGGTTGAAAGAAGCATTATCTAAGCTTTTTAAAATAAAAGACATGGGAAAGATAACAAAGTACCTAGGTATAAACATAGAGCAGGATCTTAAGAAAGGTATAACTAAAATTAGTCAGACCGAATACTTAAAAAATATTTTAGAAATATATGGTATGTCAGATTGTAAACCTTTGTCGTTACCTATAGATAAGAACTTCAAATTTGATACTTTGAAAAGAACTATGTCAGAAAGTAAAGAGATAGAGACTGAATGTAGGAAGCTAATAGGCTGTCTTATGTACGCTGTAATAGGTTCCAGACCTGATTTATGTGCAACGGTTACAATGTTAAGTAGATTTCAAGACTGTGCAAGTAAAATGTTATATAAACTGTTAAGAAATGTATTAAGATATAAAAAAGGTACGATTGACTTAAGTCTAGTGTATAAGAGAGATGACCATAATACTGTAGAAGGCTTTGTGGACAGCGATTGGGGAGGTAATCCACAAGATAGAAAATCTACAACAGGTTATTGTTTTAAGACATTCAATTGTACTGTGATATGGTCGTTAAAGAAACAACAGTCAGTTGCTTTGTCAACTACAGAGTCAGAATATACAGCTTTAAGTACTGCGACTAGCGAAGCGTGCTGGCTCAAGGAGTTGTTATTAGAATTCGGTATTATTGTCGATTGTATAACTTTGAACGGGGGGTGTCAACTATCCTCGGAGGCGAGATGTACAAAATCTGCTCGAAGGACCAGGGGGGGGGGGGGGTAATTAGCGTTCCCTCACGACTAAGTTTCGCAAAAAGGCGAAAGTGCGCACACAAACGAGCGAAGCGAGAAATCAAAGCGACTCACCGTTCGGTCGCCCGTCGCCTCCTGGGTGAGTCCGCCGATCCTCGTCCTGTCTATTGGCCGCTGGATTCCTGTCCCGTAGTTCGGCATGCAGCGTTCACACAAGTGCAGCGAGATAGAAGCGAGATCCGCAGGATAGGGCACAAGCAGGCACAAGCAAGCAGGCAAAGCACAGCAGGCGAGAGATCGGTCCCCAAGCGGGGGTGAGAGCGCGGGCGGGCGTCCCGAAAGTCTCGTGCGCGTTCGTAGACTTCTTGTCGGCGAGTGAGTAGCTCGCGGTCCTGTAAGTGCCGCGAGCGAGTATTTGCTCCCTTTTGGGGGGTAATCGCTGCCGTCGGTGGATGGACGATGGCAGCACCAATTGGTGAGTCGCATAAATTTGCAAAATTATACCGATCGCGATCCACCGACGTCTCGCGTTAATATAAGCAAACAATAAACTAATATAGCTATTCTAACTAATAAAACTAATTAACATTACGCGAGCTTAATCAAGCAGTTGTAATAATCCAAAAAAAAACTAAACAAAGGCAAAAGAAAAGAGTAAATTAATTATTGATAACTACAAAAATATCTCTACATATATATACAAGGCGATACGCCAAACAAACTTTATACGAAGATAATCAGTCAGCCATTAAGATCGCACATAATCCTGCATATAGGAGAGTCAAACATTTAGACATTAAACATTATTTTATAAAGAAAAAGTTAGATGCGGGTATTATCAATATTAAATATGTATGTACTAGTGAACAAATTGGCGACATATTTACAAAACCACTGGGAGGTAACTTGTTTAAAAAATTTAGAGATAAAATTCTTAATACAGAACAGTGAGAGAACGTAGTAAATAGTACGGCAGATTAAGATAATTACTATGTGTTAAATGATTGTAAAAGAGTCAGTTTATTTTTCTTGTGTTCTATGAAATAATTCATTGAGAGGGAGTGTGAAGAAAGGCAATGAATTATCGGTGCAAGAGTGCAGTCGATTTAGTAAGTTTAGTTACACCGCTAGAGCAGTTGGCAGTATTGTTGCCGATCGTCTTTGTGTTTGTAATCGATGAGTTTCGGAACTCACAATCTGTCTGTCTGCCATGCCAGCTAATGGTGGAATGTATAACCGTTTCTTTTATCCTCTGTGTTTAATAAATAAATACATTTAAACCACTGCGTGCAGGTTTATTTTCGCTTAAACCTAACATTTTTTACCACGACCGTACATACATACGCACGCATGTACAATAGTCCGCCATTTTTTGCAAAATAAAAGTCTGTCCAGTCTCTTAAGCTGCGTTCCTACGAGGCGCTAACCACGAACGTGAATCACGCAGTCGTGGACTACGACTCGTGTGAACGTGCTATCGTGAAGATTGCCTGTGACATCAACACCTCTACGACTCAGTCGTGACAGGATCAAACATGTTTGATTTTCAGTCGTGGCAGTAGCACGCGTGAAGAATGTTTACGCACCGTGAAGAATGTTTTACGCACCGTGTATTAAAATTGAACGATAATGATACTCTTCAATAAAGATGATACTCCATCTTAACTCTTACTCTTACTTTTAATGATAATCTTTTATCGCGCCTTAAATAGTTCTTCTTGTATAAATGAAGAACCTCGATCCCACAATTTGTCGTTGTAATATCCACTGTCTAACCCACCATCGTCTTTTCCTTCGTTTCTTTTGTTCATTTCCAAGTATGCAAATAGTTTGATGAGCTAAAATAGAACACATAATCTGACAATACTCAGCAACTATTTCGTTCATAGTTTATACTATTGTAGCTACAATTCGATTTATACTGTCGCGAATTATAATTTCCGTGTGAACAGTTCACGCTTTCCACTAAGCGTGAAAGAAACTAAAGTTAACACGACAATGTGATTCACGTTTGCGGTTCACGCCTTGTGGGAACGCACCTTTATAAAGGGAATCTAGTATTAGCGTCTTAAGGGGATCCTGCAGTCGTATGAATTACCGACATTACAGTTTCTCAATGGATCTTTTAATTGGCTTTATAGAATTGCAAAAATCTTTTACAGAATTAAAGTACGCACAAAAATCTATACGAGACAACCGCGATTTTATATCAAAAACACCAAAAAATTAAAAATATTACTTATTTGGACACATACAGCTGTCACCTGACGACAATATTTGCTTAAAACAAAAATTCTGCAGTTTATACATACATAATGTTTATCATCTCGTATTGGGTAAACATGTAGGAATAATATCGTGCAAGTAGAAGTAAGATTCAATGCGTACAAAAAAAGATCCATTGAGAGAAAGTTTTAGTAATGCAAATTGATGCAAATACGGATGCAGACTGACAAGAAGAGCAGTATTGCATGCATCAATAGTTGCCGGATCTTGTCAGAGATGGCGCTGCAATCGCAGCCAGGGCCGCGTGGACTGGATCGTCCAAAAGGCGCTGACCTTGCATGTTCAGAGAGCGCAAAATATATTCCTAAAAAATTTACGTATTCTTTTTTACACCTATATACACGCGTGACGGGTCTACACTCTCACATAAATCATCTCAAAACATTTTTCATACAATAAAAAGTGATGATAAAACTTGTACAAATAATAAGTGATATTATGACTTGAGTAAAAAAATAACTTCGCGGCACTCAGCACGGACAGATATATCGTGCACATATCTCGTAACACAAGGAGATATATCGTTTAGATATTTTGTTGGACAAGAACAGATATCTGTCGTATTCTTCCTTTCTGTTCCATACATGTAATGTACAAGCACGCACCCATTCATAAAGCTCCGAACAACAGTAAGGTTTCGACTAATCGCGTTGCTTGAATCGGGAACGTACGTGAACGTACGGCCGTACGTTCCCGAATCGAGCAACGCGATTAGTCAAAACCTTACTGTTACTGTTACAAAAAAGTGTGTGTCCGGGGCTTTTTTAGGCCGCCACACACACACATATTTCCGTAACAGTAACAGTAAAGTTTCGACCAATCGCGTTGCTCAATTCGGCCGTCCGTAACCGTAACCGGCCCAATTGAGCAACGCGATTGGTCAAGACCTTACTGTTACTGTTACGAAAATGTGTGTGTGGAAGCCTTTACTGTTTCTCACTTCCCCCCCCCCCCCCCCCCCCCCCCCCCCCCCCCCCCCCCTTTCTCTCTCCCTTTCTCTCTCTCTCTCTCTCTCTCTCTCTCTCTCTCTCTCTCTCTCTCTCTCTCTGTACGACATAATTCAAAATACTTATTTCAAAAAAAGGGACCTAAACAAGGTAAACCTGTATCAAATCTGTAAAACTCTATTCAACGAGATGTTCCAGTAATATCAGGTGTAGCAAAACACAGATTTATATATGTAAGTCCTTCTATGGAACATATATAAAACGTATATACGTTTTTATACAAAATTTCCTGCATGCTTACTCGCCGCTTCTATCCTTGTATAACGTCACAAACGAGAAATCTCATGCCAAAAATTGTTACGGTTGAAATAAACAGATTATTCATAAAGAAGGAATAAGCTTCGGGATATTTTACAAATGTGCTGAATTATTCATTATAATGACGTTTTATGGATACATTTCTTTATTGCAAGAATTTTTGGCATGCAATTTCTCGCTTTTGATGTCATACAAGAAAAAAATGACGAGTAGGCAAAAGCCTTTTATTAATAATAATAATATCTAATAATTATGTGTCTTATTTACTATATTTTATTGCAAAGTTTCAAAATCATAATCTATGATTACGTAATAAAATGTACCACAGTGACAATTTGTTATTTGGATTTTTTCTTTTTATTCGGATATCAAATATACAATGCATAATTTATTATGTAAGATTACATAATACATTATATACATAAAACAAGATTTTTAAAATGCACGAAAGTAGACAGTTAGGATCTGATTCGGATGAACGGGTTCGAGGGATTTAGTTATCTCAATCAATTGACACCAGCCTCTTCCAATGGATCAAAATCAAATATAATTAACTAAAAATTACATTGTCATGAGTATATACGATTTTACAAGTTATGTAACACATAAAAGATATCGCAATTGAAGCAGGTATGGCATCGCAAGCCAAGAATGTTATAAACGTAAGTGATATAACGCACGCATCACTACTCAAATATAACAATATTAGTAGTAGTGTAATACCGATAAAATCCCGTACGTAACGGTAATTGAGTTATAGTAATGTAAGAAATCTGATGCAGTCAGAATAAAGCAAATAGTACAATCTGAGCTAAATAATGCACGTAATATATGTAACGCCAGTAAATCGACGCACGATGTATAACGCGAGTAATGGAACAAAAGTAAATTCACGTAAGAAATACCATACGAATAATGTTACGAAAATGATTCAATGCAAGTAATGTAACGCAAGTGGGTCAATGTAATTGCAATGTAAGAAATGCAATGCAAATAGTATAACGTAAGTGAGTCAATGCAAGATACACCGCGAATAATAAAATGCAAATAAATGAACGCAAGAAGTACGAGTAATATAACGCAAATAAATCAGCGCAAGGCTTACAGCTCGAATAATATAAAAAGTAATCGGTAAATAGGCGGCGAGATATCCCGATCACGCCGGAACACACGGGCTCAGCGCCCTCGCCGCGTCGCGGTCGTGTTACCCGGGCGCTTTACGTACGCTTTCTTTTTCGGCATATAGCACCCAAAATATATTTTACATATATTGTTGGGTGCTATATGCCGATGCGTATCCCGAAAGTGGCGCCCGCACATACCCCGTCGGAGGCGCGAGCACATACCCCGGCGGGCGCACAGTGGGGCCAAATCCCAAAAAGCTGGCCAAAACCTCAAATAAATTTAGAATCGAGCAAAAATTGGTATACTATGGTTTTTGAGGTCGCTGATTATAAATCCAAAGTTAAAATTATTGTAAACAAAATGGCGGATCCAATATGGCGGTCACACATGTAAAAAAGATATCAGACTTTAATAAAAATTAGTATACAAGTGTTTTCGAGGTCGCTGATTACAAAATCCAAAGTTAGAATTATTGTAAACAAAATGGCGGATTCAATATGGCGGTCACACATGTAAAAAACATATCAGACTTTAATGAAATTAGTATACAAGTGTTTTCAAGGTCGCTGATTACAAATCCAAAGTAGAAATTATTGTAAACAAAATGGCAGACCCAATATGGCGGCCATACATGTAAAAAAGATATCAGACTTTAATGAAAATTAGTAGGGGTTTTTGAGGTCGCTGATTACAAATCCCAAGCCAAAATTACTGTAAGCAAATTGGCATTTAATATGGTGAACGCATATGAGAAAATATGTAAATTTTTTTAATACAGAAAAATTATAGGCTCGAGCACAACTAAGCACAACTAGCACAACTAAGCAAATATATATATATAAATATATAAAATAATATTAAAACGATAGTGGTCAAAAGATAAAACATAATTAAAAAACATTATTGGAGATAATTAATCGGAATCCACGTCAGAATCAGAATTAAATCAACGTCAGAATCGGAATAAAATCTACGTCAGAATCAACTTCCGAATCGTAGATCCAAATCGTGTCAATCGTAGAGCCATATTCCGTTTCGGTTGCAACAGTCACTGTAAGAAAGACAGAACTATATTTAGTTTAAATTAATACGTTAAATAATAAAATTTATTTATTTGACAAAAAATATTACTAAGAATAATTTATCGAAAACACTAATCGACGTAAACATCCGGGATATGTATATTGTATGATTTGTTATTATTAGGGATAGAATTACCGAAAGAACAAAAAAACATGAGCATTTCAAGCCGAGTCATTGTCCTCAAGCGAAACACTCGACAAGTCGCAAACGAGCAACGTAGCGATAATAAGCGAAAAAATCATTACAGCATGATAGGCAGCTCTCGGCAGCTAACTTTTGTGAATTTTGGAAGATAATAAAGTGAACTAAAGCCCTAAACTTGGATCTTCGCGGAATGTGGCGGAATATATAACTTTTCATCTAGTTGAAAATAGAAGTTTATAAAATTATATCGTCTTCGTAAGGGCACCGAATTATGCCTTGTTTCAACACGATAAAAATTAAATTTAGGTTGTATTAGTGTAAAAACATTTTCTACATACCTTTAGGAGTCACTTCCATGTCGTAGAATTAAAATCGAACACTTCACTTTCAAGCTATCCGATTTATAATATACCGTAATTTTCTTTCCTTTGTTACGCGATGCGTGCGCTCTGAACAAAGACTAACTTTAAACTGAGCTCACAGACGCAGGTATGAGGATAGGGCCTTTTCCTTTTACAATTGGGTGCACCAAACATCCCTCTACCCATCCCACCAGTCAAAATTCCCAAATCGAATTTTTATTTTTTAGGTTTTGGCCAGCTTTTCGGGATTTGTGGGCGGCGGTGCAGGCATATACCCCGGCGGCGGCGCAGAAATGTACCCCGGCGGTGGTGCGGGAACATACCCCGTCGGCGGCGCGGAAATGTACCCCGTCGGCGGCGCGGGAACGTACCCCGTCGGCGGCGCGGAAATGTACCCCGTCGGCGGCGCGGGAACGTACCCCGTCGGCGGCGCGGAAATGTACCCCGTCGGCGGCGCGGGAACGTACCCCGGCGGCGGCGCAGAAATGTACCCCGTCGGCGGCGCGGAAATGTACCCCGTCGGCGGCGCAGGAACGCACCCCGGCGTTGGCGGTGACGGCGGAACGTACACCGGCAGTGGCCTCTTCCGCCGATCCTTCGCCACCGCTCTTCGTATTATTTTATTTATTTGCTGCAACAAAAAATATTTTACAATTATTTTTTACACATAAATATGCAACGGTTACACACACACACACACACACACACACACACACACACACATGCACGGCACGCGCATATATATATATATA
>JASTWQ010000786.1:0-72753 GCA_035220615.1 Leptothorax acervorum
ATTATATAAGAAAAAGAAAGAATTAAGCTTGTTAAGTAAGAAGATAACCTGTCATGAAATCGTTAAGATTGCGCATCACAAATAAAAGGAACTGTATCGCATTACAGTATATCGCATCATAAGAACAAAGTATGACTAGATAGAAATATAAGAAAACGTGAGTGGAGAAGCCCTCACGTATAATATTCAACGAATTGATCGTATTCTCACATATAATTGAATAGAAAATATACATGTATAAGTATTAATACCTTGCAAGGTTGGAACAATATATATTTGAGCGCTCAAAACTACCGAATTAAAGAAAGAAAGAATAAATGTTCTCAATAATTAAAGGAAACGCCAAATTCGGTCAGGACTGGATATTGGTTGTCCAATAAATTCGTGAATTTTTAAGTACAAATCATCACTCTAGTAAACGTAGCCACAACTAAAGCTAGAAAGAGTACCTATTCTCACACAATTAAATTGAAAATTAATTTAATTGTCCACTAACACTCGTTAGTATATTCGAAAAAGGACGGGATATGTATAGAAGGATATAGGGTAATAAAGAAAATGTTGCGAAAAAATATCACCCCAGCCAGGATTCGAACCTGGACCTCCCTGCTTTCCGGGCGGGCGTCTCACCTATTCGACCACTGAGGCATGTGGTGAAATTTATCGCAACAAACTATTTAACAGAGGAAGAACGTCTTTTTCCGGCGACGTATATAACAATAAGCAAATTTAAAGTACGACCGTATATAAGATAATAATCAATAATTAAAGGAAACTCCAAATTCGGTCGGGACTGGATATTGGTTGTCCAATAAATTCGTGAATTTTTAAGTACAAATCATCACTCTAGTAAACCACGCGCCGTTACTTACGGACTTAAACGTAGCCACAACTAAAGCTAGAAAGAGTATCTATTCTCACACAATTAAATTAAAAATTAATTTAATTGTCCACTAACACTCGTTAATATATTCGAAAAAGGACGGGATATGTATAGAAGGATATAGGGTAATAAAGAAAATGTTGCAAAAAAATATCACCCCAGCCAGGATTCGAACCTGGACCTCCCTGCTTAATAAATGTTCTCATTGTTATAGTTTAACACCAATGTTCAGGAGATATTTGTATATATCTCTTCCATAGAAACTAGTATGGTAAACGTGAGATATTCGGACTTATCGTCTTTGTAAAGAAACAGCGCACTCGCATTGTTTGTCCTTGCTCGGTTATGACGTCATCCCGTTGATGCGTCGTAAGAAATAGAAAGAGAGACACATCTGGAAATTGCCGTAAGGATTGACAATCCCCGATGAAAACTGCTTCCGTTCCAGATGGACTCTCGTTACCTTGTATACTCTCTATCTGAATTTACTCAGTAGAGATAACGTATTTTGTCTGTATTGTCTTTAGATCATTCGTCTTTCGGTTCCAGAATGATCGGTTTGATATGGAACAATGACGACGGTCCGTCGTCCCGATCTCAGAATAATGTAAATCGTGTGGCAGAGTCAGATATCGTCAACCGCACGATTCCCGCTTGTATATTTGGTCGAAAACTCGCTCTGATGACGATGATGCAATATGCATCCACTATGAATATGCGACTCAACGCAATTTTGTCGTACGCACCACACGTCCGCACTCGATCACTACTAGACTGCTAATGAACAATGGCCGCTTTTCGTCGCGGCGTGGACGGTTCGCGTCCACCCCTTCCGCTTTCTCCTTCCAAAAAGCAATGCGAGCCAGTTGGTGGCGCCGCCCGCCGTCTTTAGTGTGCTCACGAGAGTTATCCGAATAAAGAATACGTTATCTATTTTACCGTCTAGTCGGTAACTCAGCTACCTACTTTTTCTCTTGATTTCTAAACATACCGCCCGCCTTCGTTAACACTGTTAACGAACCAATTACAATGTCTCTACGTTAATAGGAAGTGGACAGATCTTGGTGATAGGTCTCTTGAGAGTTGAGACCTGCGTTCGAACAGTCACAACTCTAGTATGTCCATCCTTTCCGGGATGCGTTTGAATAATGCGCCCTAAAGGCCACTTAGAAGGGGGGTATCGTTCATCCACCACCAGCACCATAAAACCTTCTTTGATTGAAAGTGCCTTTATTCCACTTGTATGTGGTAAGATATCTATGTAGACATTCCCTAGACCATCTATTCCAGAAATCCTCTAACATCTTACGAAGGAGTTGCCATCGCGAGAGATGAGAAATCTTGATCCCTTCCAACTTCGGTTCAGGGATAGTAGCTAACGCTTGACCTATAATGAAATGACCAGGTGTCAACACAGAAAGATCGTTTGGATCGTCCGATTGAGGACAAAGAGGCCGAGAATTCAACACCGCTTCGATTTGAGTTAACCATGTTGTCATTTCTTCATACGTAAGTAACTGCTCACCAACAACTCTCTTGAGATGCAACTTTACTGATTTGACACCAGCTTCCCATTTACCGCCGAAATGCGGAGCTGCAGGTGGATTGAACTTCCACTGTGTTCCATCCCCTGCTAGTAATGAAGCTAACCCACCGGATTCCTTTGTGGAAGCGGAAAAGAGTTTTCGCAATTGAACATCTGCACCTTTCAAATTCGTACCGCAATCGCTAGATAAAATAGCACAAATTCCACGTCGTGCCGTAAATCGTTTATAAGCTGCCATGAAGGCATCTGTCGAATAATCGGTGACTAATTCTAAATGAATCGCTGAGGTCGAATAACAAACGAAAAGAGCAATATACGCCTTATATGTCTTAGTATTTTTTCCTCTCCAAGTTTTTATGACGAATGGACCCGCGTAGTCCACTCCTGAATGTAAGAAAGGTCTTGATGGAGTCAATCTTTCCGCCAGGAGTTGCCCCATGATTTGCTGTGTCTTTTCTTGTCGAAACCTGACACATCTAATACATTTGATTATAAATGATCGAATAGGAGCTCGGCCTCCTATGATCCAGTAATGATTCCTTATAAACGCAAGAGTATCTTGTACGCCTCCATGAAGCGTACGTTTATAAGCATCCGCTATGATTAAAGTTGTAAGAGGAGAATGTCTTGGTAAGACATAAGGATGTTTGGTATATTCAGGTAGAGATGAATTCTCAAGACGTCCTCCTATTCTCAAGAGTCCGTTCGAATCTATTCGCGGTGTAAGGTTCAAAAGTACGTTTGAACTAGGTAAGTCCTGTCCTGAAGACAAAGCCTTAATTTCATGTGAAAAATAAGTCCTTTGAACAGTCTTTATCCAGAATATCTTTGCTTCATTCAATTCAATCGTGGTCAAAGGATAGGTCAATGATGACTCAGGAATCCTTTGAAATCGCTTAAATACTCTTTTACAGAGAGCGGTAATCCTTATTAGTTTATTTAAACTTGAATATTTGTTTATTAAGTCCCACAACTCTTGTGAGTGGGAAGTAAGTGTAGTTGCTACCCTTGACGGTCTCTCCTCTAATTCATCCTTCGATGAAACAGCAAAGGATTCATTTGGCCACGTTGATGGATCTTGCTGGAGCCAACACGGCCCTGTCCACCATGTTGTGGATTCTGATAACTGCTTGGGTGTCAATCCTCTTGTAGCCAAGTCGGCTGGATTATCTTTACCCGGAATGAATTTCCATGTTGCTTTAGGCAATGTTTTTTGAATAATGTTATAACTCGGTTTTGAACAAACTCCTTCCATTTAGACGGGTGTCCCCTTATCCATGTTAGTGTGATGGCCGAATCTGTACTTAAAATAACAGGAATATCATCTAACTCCATTACCCCTAGTATGTGAGAAACAAGTTTTACAAGCATGACTGCAGCCGTCAACTCTAAACGTGGAATTGTAAGCTTCTTTAACGGTGCTACCTTGGTTTTAGCAGCAGTAAAATAGGTCTTAATTTCTCCGGTTTTGGTTGTCACTCTGGTGTATACAACTGCCGCCACAGCCTGCTGAGATGCATCGCTATAACCGTAAATTTCAACATGAGAATCTAATTTTACTCCTATCCATCTCGGGAAGTCAAACTTCGGCATATCTCTTAGTTGATCAACGAACTCTGTCCATTTCACGGACTTATCCTCTGGTAAAGGGTCATTCCAATCTAGTTTGATAGACCATAACTCCTGAAGAAATATCTTTCCTGCAATAATAATCGGAGACAAAAAACCCATAGGATCGAAAAACTTCGCCATGGTTGACAAAATACTACGTTTTGTAATAGTTCCCGTTTGGGGAAGCTCTAATGTAAATTGAAACGTATCCGACATCGCATTCCAAGTTAGGCCAAGAACATGAACAGTTGCGTCATCACTAATCTGAATTGAATGAGAGGTAATCTTTCTCTCCACCGGTATGTTTTCTAGAATGGCTGGATGATTGCTCATCCATTTTTGTAATCGAAAGCCGCCCGCCATGCACAACTGGTCCACTTGTGCGACTTTCTCTTGAGCTTCTTTTACCGTATCCGCTCCTCGATGGACATCATCCACATACGTCCCCTTTTTCATAATGGGAAGTGCTAAAGGAAATCGTTCCCCTTCATTTTTCGTTAATTGTTCAAGAGTTTGCAGAGCCAGAAAAGGCGCGCAAACTAAACCGTATGTTACTGTCGTGAGGACAAAGACAACAATCTGATGATCCGAATCCAACCAGAAAATGCGTTGAAAGTTCCAATCCTCGGGATTAGTCCCGATTTGTCGGAACATCTTCTCTATATCAGGTATAAAGACGTAAAGAGAAAGTCGATACCATAAGAGTACATCGAACAAATTAATCTGTAATTTAGCCCCGATATGTAATAGGTCATTTAAAGACACTCCGGTTGTCGTGAGACTCGATCCGTTGAATACAACTCTCAATTTTGTTGTAAGGCTATGTTCTCTCCAAACGCCATGATGTGGCAAATAGTACGCTAGAAGTGGCTCAGGTTGTAAGATAGGAACTCTCTCCATGTGTCTCAATTGTTCGTATTCAGCCATGAAGTCTGAATGTGCCTTCGAATAAGTTGAATTGGTTGAGTCTATTTGATAAACTAGTAGCTAATCGAAGAGCTTTCGTTCGTGAGTCTCCGAGCTTTCCGGGTGGTAATTTGAAGGGAAGTCTAACCACATATCTACCTGTAACATCTCTAGTATGGGTCGAAAGAAAATGATTTTCGCATTCTTGCTCTTCCTTTGAAAGGATTGGAGCATCAGAGGAAGGAATCTCTTCCAATTCCCAAAACCGATGTACCCAGTCGTGAAGTTCCCTATCAATTGTGACGTGACAACTCCGTCTTTGTCCAGAAGGGACATTGAGCGCTGTCGGTAGTAGGTAGACTATGGGCATTCTAAATTTTCTGTGGGCGAGGGGTAAGCGGGGCAGGGGGGTTCCACGTAGTACCTAGAGGGACTCATAGATGGCGTTCGCGACCAAGATCACGGTCGATAATATCGATTGAGGTCACGCGATCTCTTTTACCATCTAAACTAGTCACGTAGTCTTTTTTTACCATCCGAATTAGTCCAATGGTACATACGATTGCTAACTGTAGACAACATACCGAACAAGATTTAATAAGTTGTTTATCGATTATACATATCGACCGCGATGTTAGTTGCAAGCGTGCCCTATGAGGTGTTCTCTATGCCCGGTGGTGGGGGGTGTGGGGGCCCGTGGAGCAAGATCCCGGAGGGGGATCGTGCAATTGCGTTGATAGGTCCGCGTTGGAGAGGGAAGGGGAGAGGGAATTTAGGCGCGCTTGTCGGGACATAGTGTAATATTTAAAATAACCTAAAGGTGTTCAGCTATAATTTATAACATCGACGATCGTGACGTCGATTTGTCTTTTTTTCTTTTCTTTTTTCTGTGGAGATCCCTTTGTCGAGGGCTTCGTGTTCGAACATGTTTCACGACGCCACTTTGGAGTTGTAACGTCACGTACTACGTTTTTTTTTCTCTCGCTCGACTCATTTCCCTTCGCGTTCTCGAACTTTCCTCCTCCTTTTCGGTATTTTAATATTTTAAATAATTAAATCATATTATTAGTTCCTTAAATTTATAGTTTAAGAAAGAGACATTATCGCAACGCATAATTTAAACAAGGAATAGAGGAGAAGAAGGTGGAAGGAGAAAATAATTTAAAATTGTTTACCGTGTTATTGTACATTTATTTATTCATTATATCCCCATTTAAACAAGGGATTATATCACTCACATACATCAATAGGTCTCTCCTTCAAGGAATCATACAAAATTTGATCTATAGCATACACTATTAATTCACATTCTAAAATTGAATATTTATTACAAACGCCGCGCAAGATTTTAGCGGCGTCATTTTTTTCGGTAATACGATCTCTTAGTAAGATACTTGCACATTCTCTACATTTCGCATTCACCTCTTTTGTTTGCGGTGCTAGCTCGACGTATACATTATCGAGACACTGTTCGAGCTCAAATAGAAACAGTACGGTTGACGGCTTCATGTACAAGCATGTGTCGCGTAACGTAAGTTTCACATTATTTTCACCGCGCATTTTAACGAGTTCTATTTGTAGTTCTCGTATAGACAGCGATGAAAATGTGGTTGACTCTATAAGTTTTTCGATGTCCGTGCGTTTTTCCATGATCATTGACCATGTTCCATAGGGCATCGCGATTCGGTTTCCTCGGTTGTCGCCAAGGATCAATTCCACAAAAGAACTGTGTGGAGGTCTCACGCTGATCCCAATTTCCAAATACTTATAAGCAGTTGGTGTTAATGCGAATCGTCTGCTCAAGATACGAGGCGTATAACGAGGTTTATATTTATCGAGAAAACTGTAGAAAAAGAACAAAATAGATAAATGATTTATGGAAAAAATAGGTTTTGGAAAAATATATGCAAAGTAATACTTACGTATCACGCTGGTTCGATGGAGTTTCACAAGGAATCGGCACGTAATAATTCATACTTGTGCTGCTTCCCACAGAGGAGTACATCGCTGTTGCTTACAAGATTCGAACTGCTTCCACACGGGTGACTGATGCAAGACTGAACATGTAAGGATCGCGTATGACTCATTATAAAAGGAAGGGAAGGGAAGGGATTATTCCCCTTCCTTCAGCATTTCAAGCACCAATGTCAGCGCTGCTTACGTAGAAGTTATTAATAAAAATTCTAAGAAATGAAAAAAAGTTAACGTTAAAAGAAACGCAAAGAAAGCCAACGCATCTTTCAAACATTTGCTAACCACTAACAACTAATGGGGAAAGGGAAAAGGAAATAAAACATTGTAAAATTTATATAATTTATTTATTTTTTAAAAAATTTCAACTCTTTCTGGCGTGACCACCAGTTAAATAATTTTAATACATTTTGTAATGCGCAATTCTTAACATGGTTTCCACATCGCATAGTATTAGTATCATCTAGATTATTTAAAGATTCGATATCTTCATAATCCGCATCCAGAGTCTCGACGATTAGGTTTTTGCTCGCATAATTTTCAAGCAGATCCACCAGCCATTCTAGTTTCTGACATCCCTTGACGTACACCAGAGTCGATGGCGTCTCGTCGTCGTCGTCATCGTCATCCTCTTCTGTACCAAGCACAGCCGATGTAATTATGCGTTCAGCCATGCTGTACGGTACGTTTCCGTCTTCCCATTGTAATCCATGGTGATTTCTAATCAACCAGGAAGCACACGACTTGTCGGATTTTGTGAGGAGACTCCACGGCATGGGGTGTGTAAAAATGTAATGCGCCAGAACGACCCCCTTTCGCAACACCGCCACCTCCTTCACGACAAATTTCATCCCGACGGTGAATCCTTGCAGATCGACAAACGTTGGCACGATCATGATGCAACAAAGGAGCGATCTGTACTGTACCTAATCGCGATGCATCTTCCTCTCTTATATCGGAATATTTGCAGATAATGCAATTTACGTGATCTTGCGCACTACGTTCGACAACGGGCTGTATTCGATTATGCGATCATGCAAAATGAGACAATAGGCGGTAGTATTCGCGGGTACATTCTCTTTGCAGTCAAATTCTATTCGCACATCCACGGTGGCGCTCTTGACGGACTCGTTCTGTCGCGAGCAATCAATGACCACAAAAGGTCCATGCATCAGGAATGTGACCACGGTGCACAACGTTTCGTAACAATCGATTCCGTAATAAGCTTTACGGAAACGTGCATACATATCAAAAAGGATGGCGTATCGTTTTTTGTCAATGTCTAGATTCATATCGTCGTATGGATAAAATTCAGAGTTTAGATAAAGTTTCACGTTGGTCAAGTTACAGTGGTCGAATCGACTAGCATCTCGAGACATAACATTCTTTCGGCCAGTTTGGAGAGCAAAGATGACATATCGCGGTTTTTCTAGCTGAGTCGCAGTTTTGACGGCCCATGAATGCTTCGTTGTGCTCTGCAGCAGGGGATACTCGTACAGATCCCAAGAACGGAAACTTATACTCAGGTAACGCCCGTTTTCCAAGGCGCGCAGCATCGATAGCTTGTTGACCTCGTTTAACGTAACATGAGGCATTCGCCACTGTACTTTAAACAATTCGACTTCCGGCTCCGTCGTCGGATTTCCCACAATGGTATTATTGTCGCTACGCGCTCGTATCAAAATTAATTCGTGACGAGCGTTAACAACCACGCGTTTGTAATCTTCGCAAAAGCCCAGCAACATCTTGAGCGGTACGCAAAAGTTGAAATATCCTTCCGGTATGTTTGATGCAATGTCCCATCCAGCGTTCCGCATGATCGAAGCATTGTCGTACGTTAGCGATACATAGTTCTTGATAGTACTGGTTATTCCAACGTTTCTGCTGCGATCAATCTCCACGCCGTTGAGTTCATATCGAATTTCATCAAACATGAACGCCACACAATTATTTACAAACGTTGCCTGCGACTCATCGTTCCTTTTCTTTATCCTCAATATTCCTTCAACGTAGAGAAAACTTTCACACGGCAACGTATACAGATCCTGCTGTTGTATGGGTATTCGTATCTCGTCGCTATGCTCAAACGTTGTGTTGGCGTACGGGTTGTACGTGTGAGTCTCGATCTTGACGATGCGATCGTCAAAGACCGGCTCGCCTCCGACCTTAAGGATATCGATCATGTTTTCTCAGATATTTCGCACCGCGAATCCCAAAGATTGCAAAAATTCAACGTTCGATGCTCTTAACTTCTTCTTCGTGTTTTTAGCGCAGCCTGACAACGATAATGATGGTGATGGTGATGGTAATGATTGAATGATATCGTTGGTCACTACCGTAGTGTAGATAGTCTTATCTCTTGCGTGCTCTGAGTCGTTCAATACGAGCATCTCATATGTCGCGCACACTCACACGCGCGTTATCGCTGCTGCCGTCGTACGTGTAATCTCACGGTGATCTCCTCTCCTCGAAAATCAAGCAATTGTCCGTCTTGATCCACGACGCGTATCGTTAGCTCCGTAATGCTCCGCGCGATGATCGGTAGATAAATGATCTGCGCCGGCGTTTCCGATATCTTATATCCTGGTGGCACGTTCGGAGAAAATTCATGTATCGTATGAACACGTTTACCGTTGCTGTACGCACCCGCGGTCACGTTACACTCTATGCGGATTATGTTTATGTTAATGATATTAATCGGTTGATCGGATTGATGCCATTTTCCCGGTGGCAATATACGCTCCGGCGAGAATCCCAGCAACGATCCAATGTTGTTGGGCTTGCTAAAGTTTACTCTGAAAGCGCAATTGATCTCGCTCTTCATCGTGTTGTAATTAGCACGGAGCACCATCGGGTATTTTACAGTCTCGTCTTCGTCCTCGTAATCGTCCTCGTCCTCGTTGCCGTTTGCGCTAATTTCACTTCTGACGGTCCCCTCTCGCGCGATATCCGCGACCGATGTATGATTATCGCGATTGTTGAAACGACCTACGCGTCGGCCGCGTTGCGGGCGTTTCCGTAAAATTGCGCGTTTCAAAAACTGGTGTATGGCTCGTATCTCGTACGATCCCTCGGGAATCGTAATTTCCGTGTCATCCTCGTCAAAATAGAATTTATTATTCGAGGAATTTACGTTCGGTATCGTGTGATAAGTTTCAAAAACTGTTAGACCGAGCTCGTAGTCGCCGTCGCTCAAATCTACGGCGGGAAAGTAGTGCACCGCGAGGATGCTGCTCTTCCCGGTCAGCGTGAATGTCATAGACATGTCGGGAAAACCGTTCGACTAACACTGAGTCTCCGCGGGCACCGTCAGCTTTTAAATTCGCGCTGATTCATCGATCGTCTGGAGAAATCGTAGACACAATTGTCCGCAGATGTTCTGATCATAAGTTTGAAAGGGCGTGTGATTGTACTCAATCTTTGTCACGCTCGGTTCGAAATATCGCACCAACTCCTTCGACGGTCGAAGATTACCGAAACTGTCGAAATACATCACGCGGTTTCCCCTCTTTGCATACGCCACCCAATGAGTACCGGGGCCAGCTGCATCATCCAAATTTACAATACCGCTCTCGTTTCGTCGTATGCCGTCGATCGGTAACGAGTCACGCATGAAGACACCTCTAAAATACGGAATGCGCATACGCTTTGCCAGTTGTTGCAGTTGTACGTTGGTAGTTGCACCCGTGGGCATATTTAACGTCTCTTTGACGTTTTTTTTTTTCCTTTCTTCTTCTTTGATGTCACTCCCTGCCCGCGTTTGTATGGAGCGAGATAAAGTCCACGACCTTCCATGGCGCGATTGTGACGTCGCATCTCTTCTAACTGACGCAACGCGGCTTTGTTATCGTTCACGGCTTTTGCCACTCCCGCCGCCCCGCCGGCCAGAGAACCGAGAACTCCCAGCAACGGTAGAATCGGTAATACACCTCCTCGTTTTGATGCTGGAAGTATCCGTTTTTTCGATGTTCTCTTCTTCTTCTTCTTCACGGTTTTCAAACCCATTCCTAACTTTTGCTTGACATTCATGGTCGCCCAGACGGCTGTAGCGGCAGCTCTCTCTCCGAGAGCGGAATCTTTCGCGATGACACGTTCTAGCGCTCTCTTGGCGAGTATCTTGTCCGCAGCGTGTCTGTCGATGAGATCGTTGCTACGCGAATACGCTATATCGTGTTCGCGACACGCCGCGTCTAATGGATTAATACCTTGATCACCTCTGGCTAATCGTTCTTCCAGCCGAGTGCCCGGACCGCAAAACTGATAGCCTGGAATATGCAATTCGATTGGAAGTGCGTTTATCGCGCGGTTTAACAGGCCTCCGCCTATTTTCGTTGGCATTCGTAGCAATTCTTTATCAATGGTGCGGGACCGTCGATGTGCGTTCGCTGCCACGGTTGATTGTAATGTTCGTAACAGCGACGATAGGTCTGAACCTCCAAATCCGCCTTTATATGTTCCGGAAGCTTGTCCCAGACGTAATGAATGTGATCACCGCAAATTTGCAACAGAACAGCTTTGGGCACAAATTGCAACTGTTCGGCGCTCAAATCGCAAATATCGGATGGTCTTGATAACAGGACGAACATCTTTGCTACTGAGCGACTCGCGGTTCCGCGCACCTATAAATAGGCGCTTGATTCAGCCCTCCAGTCGGCAGTGTGAAAAATGAAGTTCGTGCAACAGCCGTTGGCCATACGCGTGACGAATTACGACGACAGATCACGGTCGATGGGGGGCAATGCGGAGAAGCGTAGGCACGGTACGGTGCTACCGACTACTATACGCGCGATCATTTGCGGTCCCTCGAATTGCGGTAAAACCAACGTTCTGATAAGCTTGTTGGAAAGTCCGCACGGTGTACGTTTCGAAAACGTGTACGTGTACTCAAAGTCGCTACAGCAGCCAAAATATCGATATCTAGAAAATTTATTAACATCGATCGATGGAATCGGCTACTTCACGTTCTCCAACAACAGTGACGTCATTCCGCCGAGCGATGCGTGTCCAAACTCGATCTTCGTCTTCGATGACGTAGCATGCGACAAGCAAAACGCGGTGAGAGAGTACTTTTCAATGGGCAGGCATTCGAGCGTTGACTGCTTTTATCTCTGTCAGACCTACGCGAGAATACCCAAACATTTGATACGCGACAACGCGAACCTGTTGATCATATTCAAACAAGATGGCACCAATCTGAAACACGTGTACAACGATCACGTGAATACCGACATGTCGTACGATGAATTTTGCGCGTTTTGTCGTGAATGTTGGCAGCACGATTACGGATTCGTAGTGATAGACAAGGACAGCTCGCTTAACAATGGTCGATACAGAAAAGGATTTAACGTGTTCGCGATACCGCAAAAGCGGTCAGTCGTTGTCGGTACCTCGTCGAGGTGAAACATTGTAGAGAGAGAGATTAACAGTTTGCTTTTTTCCGCGATAACCACGATCGACATGAGTGATGATATTCGTGAGCGCGAGAAGATTGCGAAAGAGATTGCGAAAACGAGCAAATCGATTCGCAAGAAACTTCGCGAGTTGAAGACCGGTAAGATCGAGAAGGACATTGAGTTGGACACGCACTTTAAGCCTCTCATCGGGCCACTGCGAAAGATCGCCGAGAACTCGAGCGCGGTGAAGAAAGAGGAGCCGGAGAGCGTTGCCGAGATCGACACGTTTTCCGAAGATGTGACGCCGAAAAAGAAGAAACGATTATATTTCTCGTCGGATCCGACGCCGCGTAAATCTAATCAATCGAAAGCTCCACTGAATGTACCACCGATAACCTCTACACCGATAACCTCATCTCCACCGATATCATCTCCACCATACGTAACGGCGAGAAAAGTGCAACCTACAATAAAGTTCGAATTACCCGAAAACGCGCCTGTTTTTGAACTCACGGACGACTCGGAGCTCGCGACGTCCATTCGAAAGGAGTTGGAAACGCCGGAGGGTCGAGAAACGTTGCATAATACCTTGGGTCCATTAGGTCAAGAGTACATCGGGGCTCTTATGAGCGCCAAACCAAAGAGCGATATAGATACCGTGTACGGCGTTTATCTCGGCAACGATGGAATGATGCTCGGCAATAAACGTTTCAAGGTGGACAGCATGGATAACATATATATCGGCGACGTACATTACATTGGCACACCCGGTATTTACGAGTTGATCTTTAAAAACAAGCCTGATAAAAACATTTACACGGAGGAGGATATGCAAAAGTACAAGAATATCCTGTTTGAGACGAGCACTCATAGATTCAATCACGATCCTCTCGGGCGAGTAAAGTCCCACAGGGGGGACAAGTACATGAAGATAATCCAGAAGTTGATACCACCTGCGTCCATGAAGAAACGATCCGGAAAGGGATTAATCGCGCCTCGCGCGATGACGCTGACCGACAATAAGATCGATTACGTGCACTGGGACGATCCCAACGAGCTGGTGGATCGTCTACGATTGCTCGACGCTTCGCGCCACGCTGGCAACAATGCCCACGACAACGAGATCATGTCGATCATCGAGGAACTTCGCGAAGCCGGTCTTGTTATAAATTGAATCGCGCGGCAGCGAGCTGTTCAATCAACGTTGAAATGCCGATCAACAAATTTGGGGTATTCGAGCAGATCAGAGACGTGCCGAACGCCGTTTCGCACCATCAGTCGAGCGGATTCGTGAGACATTACGTGCGCAATAACGCTCTATGTCTCATCGCTACGGATTTTGACGCAAAGTCGCGCAAGATTCGTAAAGTGGCGCAACCGGAGGCTGATACCGACGCCGTCAACAAACTATACGTGGATTATTACATTAAAAAGTTAAGCAATCAACTGAGAGCGTCAGACGAGAAGCTGACTGCGTACGAGAAGGACGTGCAAGCGTTACGGATTGCGATAAACGAGCTTCGGCATTCGATTACCGCTGAATCAGAAACGACAACGGACAACAATGGACAAACGGACCAAGATCGGCTACGAACCACTAACAAGCGGCAACGAACGATCAAAAACGGTTCAGGAACGGCTATCGGAGGGCTGCCGAGCGACTAAAGAACAGCTATCGAGCAGCTATCAAGCGGCTCAAGAACGGCTCAAGAACGGCTATGAACGGCTGACGAATAGCTATAAACGGTCAGCGGATGACAAAGAACGGCTATTGAAGGACAATAAACAAAAATAAACGGCTATTGAAAAAAAGTTGGAGATATAAATCATAATTTCTTTGCACATATTATTATTATTATTATTATTATTATTATTATTATTATTACGCGCTGACCAATCGTATCGCTAAAAACATGACATTGTCGAAATCCGATGGACGTAAAAATATCGAGAAACAACGACTCGTCGAGGAACTGCATGCTCCGGCAAGAAGAAATTTTCCACGAAGACACGTCATAGTGCGAGGGTACGACGACCTGTGGCAGGCTGACATCGTCGAGATGCGTCCATACTCGCGTTTCAACAAAGGATACCACTATATACTTACCGTCATCGATGTGTTGAGCAAGTACGCGTGGGCCGTGCCACTCAAGAGTAAAGGCGGAAGCGAGACAGCCAACGCTATCGCTAAGATAATTCGAGACAGCAAGAGGTTCCCGAAAAACTTGCAAACCGATATGGGAAAGGAATTTTACAACGCCGACGTACAACGATTCATAAAGAAACACGATATCAATCATTATTCAACATATTCGGTGATGAAGGCATCGGTCGTCGAGCGATTCAATCGCACGTTAAAGAACGACATGTGGAAGATGTTTACGCTCAACGGAAATTACAAGTGGGTCGACATGCTGCCGCGTCTCGTCACGGATTACAACGCGCGCAAGCATCGAACGATCGGTATGCGACCCGTCGAAGTTACTCCCGCGATCGCTGAAAAACTCCTGGGTACGGTGTACAGCGCGATAAAGATCGCGGGTCCGGCAAAGTTCAAAGCAGGCGACCCGGTACGCGTTAGCAAATACAAGACAATTTTCGAAAAGGGTTACACGCCGAATTGGACCACCGAGGTGTTTAAAATCGTTAAAGTGCAGCGTACTAATCCCGTAACCTATCTACTCGAGGACTATCGTGGAAAATCTATCGCTGGAGCGTTCTACGAGCACGAGTTGCATCGTGCGACTTACCCGGACGTGTATCTCGTGGAGAAAGTACTTCGCAGGAGGGGCGATAAAGTTTACGTAAAATGGTTGGGATTCGATGGATCGCACAACTCTTGGATACACAAGGACAATGTGGTTTAATTTTATACAGGCTGCATTTATTTTTTTATACTTTATAAAAAATATGTACACAACATATGAGAAATATACGATATACATATAAAAAATAATGAATCGACATCTTTATTATTATTATACGACATATACATATAAGAAATATACAATATACATATAAAAATATAAAATACAATATCTTTATTATTATACAATATGTATAAGAAATATACAATAGATATATACATATAAATGAAATACGATATCTTTATTACACTACATTATACTACATTATACTAAATTACGTTACAATTATTTTATAATGTCCCCATGGCAACGTAGAATAATCGGTAGAATCGGGCACAATGTATCGCTTATCGTCGTACGGACTCAGAGCGATTTTCGTTTCGGACACTGTATACACTTCGTGCAGCTTCGATCTTATACACGACTGACGACGAGTCATTTCAACCTCATCGTTCAGACACCGCGTGTAGTCGTCGAACGTTATAGTACGCGCTACGACGTTACTCTTGACACCTTTTGCTCTCTTAGTGTCTTTTTTACCATCGACTCGCAAGGCGTACATTTTCGCCCTGAGTCCGACGAATTCGGTCATGATCGCGCCGTTATTCTCATCCTTCATCAAGCCCGGCACCTTCTTGTTCTCAAGCGGTATACCGTACGCGTTGTCGACCGGGTAATCGCTCGTATCAAACCTAACGATATCACGTTTCACGTTTTCGTACACATTCTCGCACTCTATATGATAGATCAAACTGTCCGTGTCGGTATACATGACTTTACACTTGTCGCTATACAGTGGTAACATGTACTCGTGATGAAATTCGTACAAACACGTCTTGGATATGTCGAGGATACACATGCCCACGTAGATAGGTTTGTTAAACATCACCTCGAGTCTACGCAGCTCAACGGCAACCAAATTTTCCGAAAAAATACTTCTGCTATGGAAATTTGGTTTCGCGATCATTGCTTCAGCACCGTATCTCCCATTCCATTTTGTCAGTAGTTTAACATCTACGTGATTGCGCAAATTCTCCATGGTTTTTCCGAAAACCGCGTTATTCATCAATTTATATAAGTTCTTTTCGAAATCGTTTGTCGCGCGCGTTCTAAATGTCGTATTAAGTTCTATGTAATCGCGAAGCCATGGAGATTGCGAAAATTCCAACACGCGGTGTACCTTTGTAACGCGAAGACCGTGACGAATACATTGCTGCAAGTTACGGTAATGTATGACGTAACGTTTCTTATCGTAAAGAGTCGCGAGAAGTTTTTCCTGCCGCTTTCCGGGTGGTTTATCGCGCGTCGGACAGAACGGTAGGTCAGCATGCGCGTCGTGCAAATGTTGCGGATACTCGAGATCGACTTCTAGAACGTAACCCGTTGGGGAATCCAAAGCGATCGCGCTCGCGTCAAAGTTCGAGATATCGTCGATCCATCGAAAATTTGCATAAGGTAATGGTTGACACATTGCCCATCCGTACAAATTATTGACGTCAAAGTACATCAAGTACGACGGTGGTTTCGATGGATCGTACGATTGCATGTACTTGTTATTGGCTCGCGCATATCTACCGGAACATTGACTGAGGCCGCCGCGAATACCGCGTTCGATAAACATTACCATGTCAATGTCGGTGAGCAGTTCAAAATTTATGCGTGTATATTTCAACATGGCGTCCCACGTGAAACCTGGCAAAGTATAATAATGCGCAGGATCTAATCCATAACTCGCGACACAGCTATCGCGAAAATTTTCAAATATGTCGGCCAATAACAAGACATCGGTCTTTAGATATAGATCGCTGTATTCGCCCAAGGTTTGAATGGAAAACCGTCGCCAGACGTTCGCGGCGTGCTCGTAATCGCTCTCGGATATAGCGTTACCGGTCAAAGAACTGTAAAACAATTCGCGCGGTGGTAAGCATGGGTCCTCCAATTTTTCGACGCAGTCAATGTATTCGTACGGAAATACACCTTTTCGCGTCAAAAGATCAAAATCATCGGTCGATAATTGTGAAAATGCAGAACGCATAATTTTTAATTTATCTTTGCACAGAAAACATGCTAATTTATCGAGGCTGCTACTCAGAAATTTATATGAATCTATAAAACGTAACTTTACGCAATTTTGTGACTTTGATCTTTCGGCGGTATCGTTAACATGCTTCGTGAATGAAATATATTTTTCTTTCGTTATTGGTAATAAATCAATTTTGCCCTCAAACGTGGTGGCAATTTCTTTAATAATGAAATGTGAATCGTAACCGGATAAATTATGAAATACAATGGGAATGAAGTGCGAATCTTTATAATTCAAATTACAATTTGAATGCGCGGGACCTCTATACCGACCGGTCAGATGGCAATGATCGCGTACCCGCGTGTCGTCTGGCGCAAACGGTTTTTCACATACGTGACATTGCGTAGCTGTATTAAACTTTTCCCATTCGTCTCGCGTTAAGCTTGCCATGGGGACATTTGCGGATAAAATACCTTTTACGCGATGCGCTAATTCCTTTAGTTCGTTGGCGAACCACGCAATACAATTTCTATCGCGACGAAACCGATATACAGACAACGAATTGTCGTACGAGCACTGTAGGTAGTACCCTATGCTGAATACCTGATGATGTTGAGACATGTAGGTTGACGCTTGCTGATCAGCATCCGTTTTCTCTAGGGTGCATTCAAGGTCGGCGTATATACAGCAAACGGGAGCCGCTCCTTCCTGCTGCAGTTTTTAAAGCTCAGCCACTTTTCGTTGTCGCTCGGTAGTCGGATTGCGCAGTCGTTCATCTTTCGACAATCAATGACGTGGGCTTCCAATCTCTCGCTCGAAGTGAAGTAGTGTAAGCATCTGAAAAAAAAAAAACATAATTGTTTATTATCTTTTTTAAACAAGAAATAATTTAAATAATAATTAGAATTTCTTCGCCAGTGATTAAGAACCAAAAATAATATTTAATTGACCATGACTGGCACATTTATTGAAAATAATTTATTTCAATTTTTATTTTATATAAAATGTATAGGTACTCACCGATCGCAAAAGTATTTCCGGCCATGGTGTTTGCTCAATTGCGAGCTCATGAGGCGGGACAGGTTCTTTATCCACGCAAAATGTCCCACGTTGTCGTCTCGCGGATCTGGCAGGTACAGCAAATTGACGTGCTTATTCGTTTTACTGTCGGTGAGTCGTATCGGGAGAATTTTCAGCGGCTCTTGTTGCTCGACAGTATATACATTTATCGACACGTCGTTGAGTCGTTCAAACTTCTTAATTTGGTTTAACGTCATTGGAAACACAATGTCCTTAAGATTTAGCACCGACGTATAATGGGGGTACGAGAATGGTTTATCTGCATTTGTTTTGGCTGGACGCAGAGCAGCCACCACCGACCACGCGAAACACGCATTGTCCTTTGACTGCACGTTGATCACCGCTCTCTTTTTCTTTATCTCTCGCGGCATTTCCACAACACACCCCGCGTGCAAAGGATTGTACTTGTTTATATTTACCGTCAAGTTCAGTATACGCGACAACGCCCACCCACTATCACGTTCTTGAAATTCTTCCAAGGTGGCTAACGTAGGCTCGATAACGCGCTGTTCATACCACTCACACAGGTCGGACGTACGAAAAAGTTCAAAGTTTCCTGTAGCGAAACTTTTATCCGCACGTTTATCACCTGTCACAAATTCACCGTTGAACACGGTATTCACCTTCACATTTTCATGCTCTCGCATGATGGTCCGCACACGATCGAGCACAATGTTTCTGGCATCTTCGAGAAACTGGCGAGGCACTATATGATTTAGGTTTATTACCGCACCAGTGTGTATACGACTTATAAAAGCCGTATCGATATCGCACCATCGGAGTCCTGTCTCACTCGCACTCGCACTGTATCCGGCGCCCGCATGCACGAAACGTTGGCGTACCGAGTCTTTCAAACTTTCGAGTCGCGTGATTTGAGCCACCGAAGATTGTCTATCGTGAACGGATAATCGTGGACGCTTGGCGCAACTACGTCCTTCCTCGATTATCTCGTCGCATCGCTGCTCCCACGCGGTCAATTCTTCCGTCGAATTCAGTCGAGCGGATTGCTCCGAGAGCTCTCGCACTTGCTCTCTTAAACGGTCCATATTGAAATGTCTTTTTTTACAATATTAAGTCCTTTTACATCTCTGTGCAAATAGGACACATATTGCATGGCAAGATTTGGTATAATTTTTGCCTGCAATTGGAGCAGTACCGGCCCTCAATTGCGTCATGCAGCTCAATTACGTGTCTGCGTACGGCGTATATATATATATCTTGTGTGTTAGGCGCTATGTCAATCATGCATGACATGCATGCTCGATAGTCATTGCCCAATGTGTAATAAAAAATTATTGCGCAACATTTTGTGCGCCCACTTAGCGCAAGAATCTCGTCGCGATATACAATTTTTTCAGTTCGTTGATCATCCCCTGGTGAATTGCGCCCACTGTCGTCAGATAATGCACGATCTTCTTCATCGGATGAATCTACGTCCATTATGTCCTCCCAATTAATATTCTCTTGTTCCATTATTTTTGAGAACAATATTCGTAACGTCACTTATCAATCACTTTATTTTTTTATTAACTTGCACGCACTTACACTGGTACTGAACGTATATAGTATAAGACTTTATATATGACACAGAGCAGAATCACGGGGCTGATGCTTAGCGTATACTGCGATTTTGGTGCCTTTCGTTCTCCATTTTTATACATTTTCGTCTATCGCTTTTTCTCTCTCTTTCCAAGAGCATCGTAAAGAGAAGTAACATCCCTTAAAATTTGAATCTGGATATGTTTCTAAAAAATTTTGACACAAAAATGGTGCAATATACCATATCCGGACACGTAGCCCAGATAAAAGGCTCTTCACAAAAAATAAAGTGAAGACATCTCGGCGTCACGATACTTGGTCATAAATTATAGCGAGCTGTCATCGGCGCTCAATTCTATAACGCTTTCTTCTTACAGTCGCGAAGATGTTATTTCTTGAAATAGAAAAACCATGACGGGTATCAGTCGCGCCATACCCTGCTGTTTTGTATGTACCTATGTTCCAAAATGTTGGTACAAATAGTGCAATATACCATATCCGGACACGTAGCCCAGATAAAAGGCTCTTCACAAAAAATAAAGTAAAGACGACATCTCGGCGTCACGATACTTGGTCATAAATTATAGCGGCCTGTCATCGGCGCTCAATTCTATAACGCTTTTTCTTACAGCCGCGAAGATGTTATTTCTTGAAATAGAAAAACCATGACGGGTATCAGTCGTGCCATACCCTGCTGTTTTGTATGTACCTATGTTCCAAAATGTTGGTACAAATAGTGCAATATACCATATCCGGACACGTAGCCCAGATAAAAGGCTCTTCACAAAAAATAAAGTAAAGACGACATCTCGGCGTCACGATACTTGGTCATAAATTATAGCGGCCTGTCATCGGCGCTCAATTCTATAACGCTTTTTCTTACAGCCGCGAAGATGTTATTTCTTGAAATAGAAAAACCATGACGGGTATCAGTCGCGCCATACCCTGCTGTTTTGTATGTACCTATGTTCCAAAATGTTGGCACAAATAGTGCAATGTAACATGTCCCGACATGCAGCCCTCGACAAAAGTTTCCAGAATTTTCCAAGAAAGCTTCCAGAATTTTCCAAGAAAATTCAACCTTGGTAAATAAAATCTACAGCATTTTAGTTAGTTTTTCCGGCGAGCACGGACGTTAGTTAGTTACGTTCTCGTCGTATCGAGTTTTGAAAAAATTCTAGCACGCTGTAACTGTTAAATATGGACAACGCGGGAATGGCTAAACATTATTGTTCATCGATTGTGCATAATCTTCGCGATCGAGAACTTGGATTTCGAAACGTGCTCACTCGAACTAACAAGTGGTGTCCTAAACATCAAGTATTGCAGACCTGTAATATTACAGATATACGAGATATGTGTTTTGAACACGTTTCTCTTAATATTGAGACATGCTGTGCTGTAGTTCAAGATTATTTTTTCAACACAGTGTATTCAACTAAATCTTTAAGCGATGATTCTGTGCATGAATTGCAACGCAAACCACCACTATCAAAACCGAAATGTTTTTTGGATCGTGAGTACGCGAATGTGGATAAAAACCAAGACGTGGGTCAAGACGTTAATCAAGTAGATCGATCGCAATTAGCCAGCCGCATGTACAAGTGGTGCCCTAAACATCGGACATTGGAGCATCATTGGATTTGGGAAAATTAGAATTTTTATAAGATGGACACTGGAAACAAATCGTGGAAGAACCGGCACAATGAGTGAGTACTGAAATTTTGCGTATATACATATATAATTGTGCATACATTTTTACATACTTAATTGTATTTTCTTCTTTTTCAGTTTTAATAAACCTCGCAACACACATATCTTGTAAAGAAGATTTAACATGAATAAATGTACAACATGAATAAATGTACAACATGAATAAATGTACAACATGAATAAATGTACAATAACACGGTAAACAATTTTAAATTATTTTCTCCTTCCACCTTCTTCTCCTCTATTCCTTGTTTAAATTATGCGTTGCGATAATGTCTCTTTCTTAAACTATAAATTTAAGGAACTAATAATATGATTTAATTATTTAAAATATTAAAATACCGAAAAGGAGGAGGAAAGTTCGAGAACGCGAAGGGAAATGAGTCGAGCGAGAGAAAAAAAACGTAGTACGTGACGTTACAACTCCAAAGTGGCGTCGTGAAACATGTTCGAACACGAAGCCCTCGACAAAGGGATCTCCACAGAAAAAAGAAAAGAAAAAAAGACAAATCGACGTCACGATCGTCGATGTTATAAATTATAGCTGAACACCTTTAGGTTATTTTAAATATTACACTATGTCCCGACAAGCGCGCCTAAATTCCCTCTCCCCTTCCCTCTCCAACGCGGACCTATCAACGCAATTGCACGATCCCCCTCCGGGATCTTGCTCCACGGGCCCCCACACCCCCCACCACCGGGCATAGAGAACACCTCATAGGGCACGCTTGCAACTAACATCGCGGTCGATATGTATAATCGATAAACAACTTATTAAATCTTGTTCGGTATGTTGTCTACAGTTAGCAATCGTATGTACCATTGGACTAATTCGGATGGTAAAAAAAGACTACGTGACTAGTTTAGATGGTAAAAGAGATCGCGTGACCTCAATCGATATTATCGACCGTGATCTTGGTCGCGAACGCCATCTATGAGTCCCTCTAGGTACTACGTGGAACCCCCCTGCCCCGCTTACCCCTCGCCCACAGAAAATTTAGAATGCCCATAGTCTACCTACTAATGTAATAAAAGAGTAGCTTGTAGAAACTATTCCACGGAAGAAAAATGGAAATTCGGAAGAATCAGCGAAAAAGTAGGAAAACTGCATTTTAAAATAAGACTGGATGATGGTCGTTTTTGGATTAGACACGCTAATCAAATACGTAAGATAGGAGAAAATACTCCTGTAATTGAGAACGCCCAGAATAACGATTATTATTGGAATATACCGGATACGCACGAACCGGAAGTTATGCAACAACCTCATAACGCTATTCTACAAGATGCTCCCGTTTCTCCAGAAAATGAGCAACACCCCGAAGAAGAACAAATTCAGCAAACCCCACGTCGTTCAGATAGGCCCAAAAGAAAACCTAAATATTTGGCTAAGTACATATAATTTTTTTTTACAAGAGAGGGTGTTATGTGGGGTCGAGTTGAATTTCGCGCGCGATCGATAGTAAGTAGTAATGCGTGCGAACTCCGCTAAATCGATACATCGATACGACGGGAAGACAACGTTACCGGTCGAAAGCGGAGACGATCGTCCTTTATCAGAATCCCGAGGCACACGAACCACGTCGGAACTATTACTCGATCGTTACGACTACATCATATACTTGTATCGAATAAAGGCAGAATATTATTCTAAACCAAGAGCCTTTAATTACTTTGTTGTGCCTACGTACAATCACAACAAATGAGTTAACATGATAGAACCTCTGTACATGAAGCAATGGAACAGCAAACAATCTCCATCGCCAAAAGCTAGCATGGTGAGCACATTAAAGAGTCGCTGTTTCGTTATTGCGGCCATCAATCCAGACGGTGGATGTTTTACAGGCGAGGAATGGAAAACCTGCTTAGAAAATCCTCTTTTGTCGCGCTTCGATCTGATTCTTCTTCTAAGAGATACTAGAAATCCCGAATGGGACAGATTGACGTCGAGTCACATTTTAAAAGCTGCCTGTGAAGACGAAGAAAACAATTCGTAATAATATCCGCATTTCCCTCTTACACACTCGATGTTTATGTGTGCGTTCAGTCGGGGCTCGTGCAGTGATAACGTGCAATGTGTGATAAACTATTACATTTTTATTGTACACCATATACATGTTGCATTATTATATTAAATTTTTGTAATGTTTAGGTTCATGTAATTGCTGATGTACCTCACGGAGTCAGTTGGGGCAGTAAAAAAGACACGGGATATGTAGGCTTGAAAAATCAGGGTGTTACACGTTACATGAATTCTTTATTGCAAACTATCTACTTTACGAATCAGGTTAGTAAAAGCAGGCATTTTTGATAAATTATGTGACATTAACTTTATTGCTTTATCTTTATTCGCTTTTTAGTTGCGAAAGGCAGTACATAAAATACCAACAGAGAGTGATGATTCGAACAAGAGTGTTGCTCTAGCCTTACAGAGGGTTTACAGTTTTCCGACAAGCCTGTCGGTACAAAGAAATTAACTAAAAGTTTTGGTTGGGAGACGCTGGATTCTTTCATGCAGTATGATGTGCAGGAATTTCTACGAGTGGTAAATATATTATGCACTTTATATTATATAAACATGTATATAGACGTATAAACATGTATACAGACGTGACTGACTCAATTAAAGACTCTCATACAGAAACGACGACTCTTCGTCCGTGCACTCAAAATCCTCGAAATCCAAATCTCTATATTCATGATTTTTAACTGATAATTTTCTGATTATCTAACAAAATGTTATTTATTTTTAAAAAGAAGGATATTAAATATAGGGTGGGGTCTCAATAATGTCTATGTACTTTTAGTAAAGCCGGATTTCAAATGGCTTTTATGTATATCTACATTTAAACATGTTTTTACATATTTGTTTGAAATTTAATCTACTTTATTAAAAGGCATAGAAACTGTTAGAACATTTCGATATGTTGGCCCTTTTTATCATTTATAAGTAAGTTAATTATTTTCAGATTTCTGACAAAGAAGTTGAGAATATCTCGACAGATTGTGAGAATACCCTGGAAAAGGAACGGACAGCGTCCTCACCATTTCTATCGTCTACCAAGAGCTATTCTCAAACACTTTTTGAATCGACTACACATGACCATACATGGAAAATTGATCGATTTATGCGTTTTAGTGAGATCAAAAATACAATAACGTTTCCGTCGTGTTGAATAAAAATAAAGGTTTTCGTACTTTCTGTACTATTTGTATTTGGCGCGTATCATTCGTGCGCGCAGGAAAGACTGTCACGCCACCGTCAGAGTTATTTTTGTTTCTATCCGCCAGGGGCGCTTATAGTTTTTGTAACGGACAGTCTAGTCCAAAGATTCAACGTGTACGCTTGATAAATTGTCATTCCTTATATCTCGTGTATCGGATTCTTTAACCGCCATTATCCCAATCTTCGCAAACCATCCAGCTCTAAGTCTACTCAAATAAGATAGCGTAACTCAACAGGTTATGGGCCCAGACACCCAAGTTGAGCTGAGGTTAGCGAGAGCGCAGGGATATTGAAAAACGTGTTCGGTGTGTCTTCTCGCGTGGCGAACCGGGTCGCAGCCATATTGCGCAAAACCACGCGCGGGGCAAGCAACGAGTGTTCGAACGGTCGCGAGTAAAAACGAGGACATAAAAGATGTCGGAAGAAGTGTCTGTGCGACAAGTGCAAAAGCTCGACGGTACGAACTTCCTCACTTGGAAATTCCAAATGAGAGCCGTATTCATGGCGGCGGGAGTGAGTGACATAGTCGACGGCACGCGAACGTTACCGGTCGGCGCTCAAGATCCGCAAACCGCGGTACTCTGGAGAAGAGATAATGCCAAAGCTATGGTATTAATCTCGACAACGATCGAGCCGTCGCAGCTAGAGTCATTGATAACGTGCGACACGGCAAAAGCAATGTGGGATATTCTGTGCCAAGTACACGAGCAAAAATCCTCGGCTAACAAGCTATTCCTCATGCAAAAATTCTATGACTACAAAATGGCGTCGGGTGATACGGTTGTGCAACATGTGGCCAAGGTGAAAAACATGGCGGCACAGCTAAGAGACGTTGGAGAGGCGATGTCGAACCACACCGTGATGGCGAAAATTCTAGCGACATTGGCGCCAAGATTCGGCGCATTTCAAACTGTGTGGGACAACGTCGAGGAAGAGAGACAGACCATAGAGAATCTAACGGACAGACTCATCTGGGAAGAAGCGAGGCTTGCAAACGGAAGTGACGTCACGGAAGCGTTGGCAGTTGTGAAGAGCAGCGGTGCGAAAAATAAATCGCAGTCTTCCGGAACCACGAAGAATAGACGTTCAAAGAAAGACGTCGAGTGTTACAAGTGTCGAGAAAAAGGACATTTCGCGCGGGATTGTCCGTCAAAGAACAAAAAACGCGGTGATCGAGACGGGAGTGGATCGCGAGAGTGTGCGTTTGTGGTCACAAAAGACGAGATGAGAACGGAAAAGCAACCGCCGAAACAAACCGCGGATCCGTCAACAGAACAAGTGCGGCGATTACTCGAGGTCGATAACAAAGACGCCTGGCTAACCGACAGTGGGGCTTCACGACACATCTCTTACCGACGTGAGTGGTTCGAAGAGTTTCACCCGAGTGAGGGCGACACGGTTGTGCTCGGAAATGGTCGCGAATGCGAAGTCGGCGGCGAAGGCACAATTCGAATTGAGAAACTCGTCAACGGAAGATGGAGCACCGGACGCATCGAAGGTGTATTATACGTGCCTACGCTGAAGAAAAACTTGTTTTCAGTAGGTATGTGTACCGGAAAAGGCTTCGACGTCCAGTTTAGTGACTCAAAAGTGGTAGTCAAACTGAAAAATGAGGTGAAAGCAGTCGGTGTAAAACAAAACAATGCAACGTATCGCATGTTTTTTCGAGTGCCGGTACCGGGAGTGTCGAGTGAAGTGAACGCGGCCACTGTCGACTTAAGAGTGTGGCATGAGCGGCTCGGACATGTCGGTAGTAGAGCACTCAGTGACATGGTGAAAAATAACCTCGTCGCGGGAGTTCAAATTAAAAATACGGACAAGTTTTTTTGCGAACCGTGCCAGCTCGGGAAGGCACACGTGTTACCGTTTAAAAACAGTCGCAGAAACAGAGACACGAAACCGGGCGAAGTTGTTCACACCGATGTGAGTGGAAAAGTACAAGTCGAGTCACTCGGTCACTCGAACTACTACGTAACGTTCATCGACGACGCTTCGGGTTTTTGTTACGTATACTTTATACAACACAAGGACGAAGTCGTTGAGAAGTTCGCACTCTATGAAAAGATAATGGCAAACAAATTCGGTACAAACGTGAAGGTTGTGCGTTCTGACAACGGTGGCGAGTACAAAAACGTACAATTTGAAAAATATCTGGGACAGCGCGGAATAGTTATGGAGAACACAGCTCCTTATACTCCACAACAAAACGGCAAAGCGGAGAGAGCAAATCGGACGATATTTGAGTGTGCACGCACGATGTTGCGAGCAAAGGACCTCCCAAAGAACCTGTGGGCAGAGGCTGTAAGCACGGCGGTCTACATACTCAACCGCACCACACATTCAAGTCGTAAAGACATAAAAACTCCGTACGAAGTCTGGACTGGAGACAAACCAGACTTGCGTCACATACGAATCTTTGGATCTGTGGCCTACAAGCACGTGCCCAAGCAGTTGCGGAAGAAGCTCGACGACAAATCAAAGAGGATGCTCTTGGTGGGATACCAAGGAAATTCATCGAACTACCGGCTCTACGACCCTGTGACGAAAAAAGTGAGCGTGTCCAAAGATGTTGTATTCGACGAGAAGCTGAGTGAGGTAAGCGCTAGTGAGAGTAGCTCAAAACAAGGAGTACTAGTGCTTCCCAAGATTGCGCCAGTTCCAGAAGCAGTCGACGACAACAACAACGGTGAGATCGTTGAAATCCCAGATGACGACGACGAGGTATTCGACGATGCGCAGGGCGCAGAAGCAGCCGTACGACCAAGAGATGATCATCGGGACGAGCAACCAGATCCAGCCGGAGGTCAGCGCCAACTCCGAGACAGGCATACGCTAAGAATGCCACGGAGGTACGACATAGATTTCGTGGAGTACGAGACGCCTACCACGTTTAGTGAGGCGGTGCGAGGACCGAATAAAAAGAAATGGATTGACGCTATTAAAGAAGAACTACAAGCTCACAACAAAAATAACACGTGGACTGTAGTCAAAAGAACTGATAGAATGAAGCTCATCGATTCAAAATGGGTCTTCAAACTTGTACGAGGCAAAACAGAAGGACAACCGAGGTTCAAGGCCAGATTGTGCGCCAGAGGGTTTCTCCAACAGCCAGGGATAGACTACAACGAAACTTTCGCTCCGGTCGTGAGATACGACTCGCTTCGAATGTTTCTGGCCCGAGTCACACAGGAAGACTACGAGCTGATACAATTTGACGTCTGCACAGCATTTCTCTACGGCGAGTTGGAAGAAGAGATTTTCATGCAGGTTCCAGAAGGACTGATCGTCGGAGAAGAAGAAAGTGAAGGTGATAGTGAGAGTTTAGTGTGTCGACTAAACAAGTCGCTCTATGGTCTCAAACAAGCACCGCGGTGCTGGAATGAAAAGTTCAGTGTTTTTCTAGAGAAATTTAATTTTGTGCAATCCGACGCCGATCAATGTATTTATATCGGCTGTGTGGAAGGATGCGAAGTATGTCTAGCGTTGTTTGTCGATGATGGGCTTGTAGCCTCTAAATCATCAAGTGTGCTTGAGAAAATTATTGTAAGCATGAAAGAGAAATTTGAAATAACCCTTGGAGACGCGACTAGATTTGTAGGGCTGCAAATTGAACGAAATAGAGTCGCGAAGAGTATGTTTATACATCAAACCGAGTATGTCGACAAAATTCTAGAAAAGTTCAGAATGATTGACGCGAAACAAGTGAGTGTCCCTGCCGACCCCCACGCTGCTCTGGCTCCTTCCGAGCCAAACAGCGAGAAGCGAAACGTTCCATACCGAGAGGCGGTAGGCTCTCTATTATTTCTTTCAGTGGTCTCACGACCAGATATTGCCTTCGCAGTAAATTCAGTGTCTAAGTATCTAAATAATCATGATCTCACTCATTGGAAGGCTGTAAAAAGAATTTTTGCTTATCTAGTCGGTTCTAGAGATTTAGGTATAATGTACCAAAGAAGTGGAAACGAGTCAAATTTAGTTGGTTACTGTGATGCAGACTATGCGGGAGATTTAGAAACACGTAGGTCAACTACAGGGTATGCTTTTAGTTTTGTAAATGGTTTGGTTACTTGGTCTAGTCAGCGCCAAAAACTTGTGACGCTGAGCACGACGGAAGCGGAGTACGTCGCTGCAGCAGCAGCTGCAAGAGAGGTAGTTTGGCTACGAAAGCTACTGAGAGACCTTGGCGTTAGTTGTGACGAAGCAACGCCGTTACATGTAGACAATCAAAGCGCGATACGTTTAACAAAGAACGCCGAGATGCATAAACGTACAAAACACATTGATGTGCGACATCATTACATACGCGAAAAAGTAAAGAGCCACGAAATCTCAGTAGTGTTCGTACCCACCGAAGCTCAAAGAGCTGACATATTTACTAAGGCTATACCTAGCGAGCGTTTTTGTAAACTTTGTAAAATGTTGAGTTTGAAAATATGTAACGATGCGCCCCTAACCCGCATCGTTGTCCGGGCTACACCCGCCGGACACCGCCCGGCCGAACACCCGCCGGGCCGGAACGTGGGCGCGCTGCGCCCACCCCATTTTTTAATTGTAAAAAACACGATCTCGCCGTAATAACGGCTCGAGACGTCGCGGCCCGACCGAGCGGTCCGCCGACAGGGCCGACGGGACCCGAGCGCCGCCGAGCGCCGCCGAGCGCCGAAAGCAAGTTGACAGCTCCGAGCGCGCACACGTGCGCGCTGCTGTCAAACCCCCACGCCGAGCGCGCAAAAGTACCGTTACCCCGGCGGTATAAAAATGCGGGACGCGAGCTTTAAACTCACTCTATCCTGATCCTAGAAAGCAGAAGTCGTGGTCGAGAGCTCTCTGTCCACGTTCGAGTGCTCTCGTTGCTGCTTATCCTACAAACGTCTCTGGTTCCTAATACCTGCGAAAGCAGAAAACCGAGGTGGAGAGCTCTCCGTCTCGGACGAGTGCTCTCGTCGCCGACGCTAAACGAATCCTGGCTAATCGGGACGGACCGGTCCGTATGTCCGAACGTTCCCGAACGCCGAACTACCGCCTGGATCCTTACGGATAATCACCGGGAACACCCATACTCTCACCCGCGAACTGCTACGCGTGCTACTAAGGGATATAGTCACCGAGCCGGATTATTTTCCTTTATAATTAACGTCGATTAACGTACCGGGCATCCGCGCCTCCGAAATACTGACGCCGATAAATTCACCTGTGATATATTCCAGCATTAAATAAACGTACTGGGCATCCGCGCCTCCGAAGTACACACGCCGTTCATCTCATCGTTATTATATTCAGGTATTATTGCACGTACTGGGCAGCCGCGCCTCCGAAGTACCCGCGCCGATAATCTCGTAGTTGTTATATGTAAGTATAGTTGAACGTACTGGGCATCCGCGCCTCCGAAGTACCCTACCGGTGTTCTGTTTTATTGTAAATATATAATAGCGATCTTCAGTAGAAATTATAATAAACTAGCGATCCCCGACGAATCGATACACGACGGATCTCAGCGGTACAATCCACGCGCGATGCTAGTCAAAGCCTTTGTTATTGAGACAATTAAATAGAATAAATTATATCTTTATTTTCCTATAAACACTCTGCTCACGTTTATTGTCTCCGGACCTACCTAGCGAACTCCTGACCCGGCGAGCTAGTCCGCGTTCGCTACCTAAAGGCGGGTCGTTATATGGCGCCCGAACAGGGACCGTTACGTACCGCGAGACAATAGACGAGAGTGGAAATGGCTAAAACGTGGATTTACCGTCTGACCAAGAGTCAGCTTGTCACCGAGCTCGAAATGATAGGGTTAGAGACCGACGGGACGATCGACGATCTACGCCGCCGTCTGAGCCTTTACGTGGACGACCATCCCGAAATGGCTCAACCGGCCGTCGCAATAATCGAGGACTCGCGAATCGGGCCTACGGTGACAGTCACCGTACCGGAACCCGCGATTACGCCTGCCGTAACGGTGCACCCACCGACACCGGCCCCGACCGCGACCGGACTTGAAGTGTTTTATCCCGCGGAAGGGGAACGCCCGAGTGAATCCCCCGCGAAAGTCGTGAATCAGATTCGAAAATGGGGGTGTCATTTCGACGGGAAGGACCCTGTCGCGTTCCTCGAGCGGCTGGAGGAATTAAAAGAAAGTTATCAATTTTCCGGGGCACAATTATTGATGGGGTTGCCGGAATTACTCCGCGGGGACGCGCTTCTCTGGTGCCGGAACAACCGACACGGCTGGAAAAATTGGGACGATTTTTGCGAGGATTTCCGCGACTACTTCCTTCCCCGGCGGTACCCGCGCGCAACTCGTCCGCGAAATTCAAGCGCGATTACAACGGCCGGACGAGCCGTATCGGAAATTCGCGACGGAATTATGCACCATGATGCGACGGGCCACGGGATTTACCGAGGAGGACCAGATCGAGACGTTATATAGTAATATGCATCCGCGTTACCACCTGTACGTACGCCGGGATAACATCAAACGCACAAGAGATATCCTGCGCCTGGCGGAGGAATTGGAGCACATTGAAGAACAAACGCGGGCTCGCCAAGCTCCGCCCCCGAAGCCAGCAGCGGCCGCCGTCGCATATGACCGGTATGAGTGCTGCTGGCGTTGTAAGCAACGAGGGCATACAAGGTTCAATTGCCAGCGGCGGCCCCGTCGATTTTGCTCACAATGCGGAAAAGATGGCGTCTTCACCAAAGATTGCCATCCGCCGCCGGGAAATGCCGCTCGGACCGGGGAGGAAGCGGCCGCGCCCCGGTCCTCCAACTAACGTACAAACCACGACCGCACCTGACCGCAAGGATACACCGTCAACCATTTGACGCACTACTCGATACAGGCTCCGAAGCCTCGTTTATTAATGGCCAGACCGCCGAGAGAATACAGAAAATGGGATATGCAATTAAGCCCGCGAGCGGCCAGGTGCATCTCGCCGACGGGTCTAGCACACCTATACAGGGGTACGTGACAATACCCGTCGCCATCCAGGGGCGGCTATTTTGGCATCACTTTCAAGTTATGCCTACGCTCGATAATGAGATATTGATCGGCGTTGATTTGTGGACCCAGCTAAACGTCTCCATACCGCCACCACCTCCGTCAGGCGCCACGACGGTCACGGAGCCGGCATATGCCATAGCGCAAAAGGCGAGCGACCCGCAGACCGAGGAAGAACGACTTAAGGAATTTCTGGCGGACGAATTACCGAAATTCGAGGGGGTACAGGGCCCCACAGATAAAGCACAACACATAATTCGGGTAAAGACGGACGTACCGCTCAAACAGCGATATCGCCCCCGCAATCCCGCCATGCAGGCGATCATTGATGAGGAAGTCGATAAGATGCTCAAGGAAGGCGTCATTGAACCGTCACACAGCCCCTGGAGCTCGCCGGTGGTTATTGTCCGGAAAAAAGACGGCAAGCCACGATTTTGTATCGATTTTCGAGGGGTGAACAGAGTCACCGAAAAGGATGCGTACCCGCTACCGCACATCGCCGCTACACTAGACAAACTCAGGGGGGCAAAATATTTGTCCACCCTGGATTTAAAAAGCGGGTACTGGCAAGTGCCACTTTCCCCGGAAAGCCGGCCCATAACTGCCTTTACCGTCCCCGGAAAGGGACTAATGCAATTTAGAGTGATGCCGTTCGGCCTGCACTCCGCTCCGGCGACATTCCAACGGCTGCTTGACACCATATTGGGCCCTGAATTAGAGCCGCACGTATTCGTATACCTGGATGATATCATAATCATCAGCAAAACGTTTGAAGAACATCTGAGGTTGTTAGAGGAGGTGTTTCGACGATTGCGGAACGCAAAGTTACGCATCAATAAAGAGAAATGCCATTTCTGCGTTGACCGTCTTAAATACCTTGGTCATATTGTCGACCGCGACGGCGTACGTACAGATCCAGAACAAACCAGTGCCGTTGCCAAATGGGAAGCTCCGCAAAACGTACGCGACGTCCGCCGGTTCTTGGGGGTCGCATCGTGGTATCGGCGGTTCGTTAAAGATTTCGCTTCGCTCGCCGCGCCGCTGACCGCACTCACGCGCAAACACGCCCGGTGGACATGGGGGGACGCCGAACAGGCCGCGTTCGACGCATTGAAAACCGCTTTAACGACATCCCCGGTACTCGCGTGCCCCGATTTTCAACGTCAATTCTTCCTGCAAACCGACGCTAGCACCACGGGCCTAGGGGCCGTCTTAACGCAGTATTTTCCCGAAGGGGAACGGGTGATAGCCTATGCGAGTCGCGCTCTGAACAATGCCGAGCGGAATTATAGCGCGACGGAATTAGAATGCCTAGCCGTAGTCTGGGGAATCCGCCGACTACGAGGGTACCTCGAGGGGTACCGATTTACGGTGATTACCGATCATCAGGCACTAAAATGGCTACAAAGGCTCGAATCGCCGACAGGTCGCCTCGGCCGGTGGGTTTTCGAACTACAGCAGTATGATTTCGAAATCAAGTACCGGAAGGGCACGCTAAATAAAGTCGCCGACGCGCTTTCCCGACAGCCGGAAGTAGCCACAGTAAACCGGCCGAAATGCGCGTGGTACCAGCGAGTGTGGCGCGCTACCAAAGTCACGCCGCGAGAGATGCCAGAATTCCGCATTGAGCACGGCCGGCTATACAAACATGTGCTCCACAGCCTGGATTTCAGGGAAATCCCAGAAGGGGAACAATGGAAAGAATGCGTACCGAAAGAGCGACGACCCGAGATATTAAAACGATATCACGATGCGCCTACGGCCGGGCACCTGGGGATCGCAAAGACCATCACTCGAATAGCGTCAAAATTTTATTGGCCGGGCATGTTTCAGGATATCGCTCGTTACGTACGGCGATGTCCAACATGCCTCGCACACAAGATTGCGCAGGAGAAACCTGCCGGGCAACTACATCCGACCGCGCTCGATCACCCGTGGCAGCAAGTGACAATCGATCTCGTCGGTCCACTGCCTCGCTCCACTACCGGGCATATATGGCTGTTAAATATGCAGGACCGATTCACGAAGTGGGTCGAACTACGGCCTTTACGCCGAGCCACCGCGCCAACAATCGTGAAACACATCAAGGAGGCAATTATTCTTCGCCACGGGTGTCCCGACGAGATCTTGTCCGATAATGGCACACAATTGAAATCCCGGCAACTCGCCAGGCTGTTGCAGGAATGCGAGGTCCGCCACCGATTCACACCGGCATACGCGCCCCATTGTAACCCCGTGGAACGGACAAATCGGGTCATAAAGACGATGATCGGACAATACGCGAGAAAACACCGGGCGTGGGACGAACATCTGCCAGAACTTCAGTTCGCATACAATACCGCGAAGCACGATGCGACCGGCTACACCCCCGCGTTCCTTAATTGCGGCCGCGAATTACAACGTCCCGGGGAGAAAGCGCTCACCGAAACCGCGATACCGCCATCGAGCGTCCGACGCCAGCTAAACGAAGCGTACGACCTCGTAAAAATACAGCTCGCTCGTGCGTTCCAGCACCAGGAAAAACATTACAATTTACGCCGCCGCGATTGGCGTCCCCAGATCGGGGAGTGGGTGTGGAAGCGAGACCGACCGCTGTCCAGCAAACAAGCCGCGTTCAACGCGAAACTCGCACCGAAATTCATCGGACCGCTCGAAGTTCGCCGCCTAATTTCGCCCGTCATTGTAGACCTCCGTAGTCGCTCGGGGAAATGGTATAAGCACGTACACGTGCAGGACTTGAAGCGCACACCGGCCGACCGCCGGCTTTCCGAGTCTGATTCCGACCCAGAGGGGGGGATAACTAACGCGCTCTCCCGAAAAACGGCGACACACAACGATCGGTTTAAAAATTGTAAACGCGTCGAGAATAATAAACCGAAACTTGCGTCCGGTAAACAAATAATGTCAGTAAACATTGTTAACCCTCGTCCCGAGCGAGAACGCGACAATCGGCAGAAGGAAGCGAGCCACGCTAGCGATGACATCGACCGAGCAGAACGACGACATCGTCAAAGCAATCAACGATCTCCTCGGCGACGACGACGAGGAGTACGATCCGGCCAGACCCGGGTTCGAACGACCAGGGATCACCCTTTACGGCGGAGAAACCAGGGCCGCATTACGACCACCGTCCCAGGCCGTATGGCCGCCGATCCGCCCACGTACAGTGCCACTAGTCGGCACGCGGATCCAGCGGTCAGATGCGACCAACCGCGCCAAGCAGGCCTGGCTCACGGCGACACCACCACCACCGCCGAAACGCCGCCGCCCGGAGCCGACTCCACCACGGCCCACACTGACACCGGCACGTCCCATGGGGCCCTTGCCGCCACCACCGATCCCGGTCGAGGTAGAGCCCGGAATCGTGGTCGACGTGCCACATTTCGCCGTGCACGTCAGCCGGCAATACAAGCCGAATCTTGGAAATCGCAGATGGCACGTGCGATTCGACGGGGCAGGACGGGTCAAGTGGGTGAAGGAGAAGACCCCGACCGCACATTCGGCCGTCGCTGTCACATCGGCACCATCCGAACAATCTGCCCTGCCGTAAAAGGAGGATCGACATCCGGAGAGCAAGGAGGTTGAGGTGCCTCTAGATTCAGGCACTTTTAACGGGGGGGGGTGGTGTAACGATGCGCCCCTAACCCGCATCGTTGTCCGGGCTACACCCGCCGGACACCGCCCGGCCGAACACCCGCCGGGCCGGAACGTGGGCGCGCTGCGCCCACCCCATTTTTTAATTGTAAAAAACACGATCTCGCCGTAATAACGGCTCGAGACGTCGCGGCCCGACCGAGCGGTCCGCCGACAGGGCCGACGGGACCCGAGCGCCGCCGAGCGCCGCCGAGCGCCGAAAGCAAGTTGACAGCTCCGAGCGCGCACACGTGCGCGCTGCTGTCAAACCCCCACGCCGAGCGCGCAAAAGTACCGTTACTCCGGCGGTATAAAAATGCGGGACGCGAGCTTTAAACTCACTCTATCCTGATCCTAGAAAGCAGAAGTCGTGGTCGAGAGCTCTTTGTCCACGTTCGAGTGCTCTCGTTGCTGCTTATCCTACAAACGTCTCTGGTTCCTAATACCTGCGAAGGCAGAAAACCGAGGTGGAGAGCTCTCCGTCTCGGACGAGTGCTCTCGTCGCCGACGCTAAACGAATCCTGGCTAATCGGGACGGACCGGTCCGTATGTCCGAACGTTCCCGAACGCCGAACTACCGCCTGGATCCTTACGGATAATCACCGGGAACACCCATACTCTCACCCGCGAACTGCTACGCGTGCTACTAAGGGATATAGTCACCGAGCCGGATTATTTTCCTTTATAATTAACGTCGATTAACGTACCGGGCATCCGCGCCTCCGAAATACTGACGCCGATAAATTCACCTGTGATATATTCCAGCATTAAATAAACGTACTGGGCATCCGCGCCTCCGAAGTACACACGCCGTTCATCTCATCGTTATTATATTCAGGTATTATTGCACGTACTGGGCAGCCGCGCCTCCGAAGTACCCGCGCCGATAATCTCGTAGTTGTTATATGTAAGTATAGTTAAACGTACTGGGCATCCGCGCCTCCGAAGTACCCTACCGGTGTTCTGTTTATTGTAAATATATAATAGCGATCTTCAGTAGAAATTATAATAAACTAGCGATCCCCGACGAATCGATACACGACGGATCTCAGCGGTACAATCCACGCGCGATGCTAGTCAAAGCCTTTGTTATTGAGACAATTAAATAGAATAAATTATATCTTTATTTTCCTATAAACACTCTGCTCACGTTTATTGTCTCCGGACCTACCTAGCGAACTCCTGACCCGGCGAGCTAGTCCGCGTTCGCTACCTAAAGGCGGGTCGTTATAAACGTACAGAGAGTACTCAAACAGTGAGAGTGTTGAATAAAATAAAGGTTTTCGTACTTTCTGTACTATTTGTATTTGGCGCGTATCATTCGTGCGCGCAGGAAAGACTGTCACGCCACCGTCAGAGTTATTTTTGTTTCTATCCGCCAGGGGCGCTTATAGTTTTTGTAACGGACAGTCTAGTCCAAAGATTCAACGTGTACGCTTGATAAATTGTCATTCCTTATATCTCGTGTATCGGATTCTTTAACCGCCATTATCCCAATCTTCGCAAACCATCCAGCTCTAAGTCTACTCAAATAAGATAGCGTAACTCAACACGTCGTTCCTAGAAATAGGTCAATGCGAGATTCTAATGAATGTTTCACGTCAAGAAAGTTTGCAGATAAATGCAATAAAATTTTATATTCTTACTAATAATTCATTTGATGGTTCATGTACTACTACCGTAATGCGGTTGTCTGTCAAAGTATCAAAAACCATATCAGGTCAGTGTTGTATAAAAAAAAAACGTTATGCGCCACCAACAGTAGTTACTTCAAGGATATCTATGATGTACAAACTTTAAAATTAACGTGTGAACATTATTTGCTACACTGTATTACGGTTAACAATGCTGTGGAACTTATACAGCTTGCGTTTCGTTTAATGCAAAATTTTTAGAAACACGTTCGGGGACTTTTATTAAATTTCATATAAAAGAGATTAGGAATACTAAGGAATTTCAAGGTCTACCACGAAAAGATTCAAATTAGATAATGGAATTGATTGAGAAAAGTGAAATATATCAAGTCAGCGCATATAAACTTTTGTCACCATTTCAAACAGATAAATTTACATTGGCTAATATTTAATTCATATAATATTGCGGTTTGAAATATGTATAAGTTCATAAAACGTGATAAAAATATTTTTCGTATATAATTAGTAAACATGTTTTTTTCTTTTCTACTAATATATTCTAGCTTTTAATTCTTATATAGAATAGTGTTCCTTTTAAAGAGCGCCCTTTAATTACATAACGTTATTCTTTGTAAAACATTGAGTCTAAAAATCCTGAACCATTTTTGTTGTATAATACTATATAATATACTTAATACAGCAGTAGTTATCAAGTATATTGATGGGTGGTCCATATTGCGAAGAAATCATCCTAACAAATATTATCGTTTATGTAGTAAAACGGAAAGAGCATTGTTGTAACGACTTGAGCTCAATGACAGTAAGTGTGACTGTGCGTTTGTTAAAAAGGAACTGTTGTCAAGTACTTCAATCTACTAAAGAAATCAGTGTATTTGTATAGAATTATTGCGTCGGACTTAAGAGTTTTATTTACTACATAAATATCAATATGTGAAGTAGATATGGTAAAGTGTACGTAATAACGCATAAAAATTTCAACTTATTTTGACATAATAATGCAAGAAAGAAACTCATATGACTTTTTGCTTTTGATACTATATACATATATTATTGTACTATATAGTAGTATATACGTATATGTTTGAAGGTTATTTCTACAAATCCTATAATAATTAATTCTACATAAAATCATTATACAGGGTGTCCCAGGACCTCACCGACAAACTTTGAGGAATGATAGGTCACACAGAGAGGATCATTTTTTGTTAAGGAACATATGGTCGCTGACGCGTCCTTAAGGAGCTATGCATCCGAAAAGTCAGATCTCCGGTAAAATGTTTTGCACAAATAAAATTTAATGTAATTAACTCTCAGAAAAGTGAGATAGAAAGAGAGGGAGTGGGGAATCGAAACACAGTCCTGCAGTACAGTACGTGTACGTAGGTGATACCCCCCCCCCCCTCTGAACTCCCTTGGCCCTGACGCATAGAAAGTCCCCCTCTCCGTGTGACATCAGCCCCCTCGCCCCTCGAGTCTCCCCCGCCCCGCTCCCCCCTCGGAGCTCCCGGCTTAGAACCGACATAGTATTACTACTAGTCTTTCTATACCTACAACCTAACCTAACCTACGTCGTAGGTTTGTTGTTGTTCTGTGAGTTTGTTATCAATCAATCAAGCATGAATTACGAATTCGCTGAGCTGACTGACATGATAATGTGTTACGGTGAGGCTAGGGGAAATGGAAGAGAAGCTCGTCGCATCTACGTGCAGCGGTTTCCTAACAGAAGACATCCACAGCACAGTACCTTTGCTCAAATTCATCAACGCCTTCGAGAGACGGGGAATCTTCGTCCTCAGCATGTTGGCGGGGGAAGGCGTGATGTGAGGACATCTGATTTTGAAGACAATGTGATCGAGAGATTCAGCAATGAACCTGCAGCTAGCACGCGTGCTGTGGCGCACGATATGGGCACAAGTCGCATGTCAGTTTGGAGAGTATTGCATGAGTACGACCTACATGTGTACCACCTCCAGAAGGTGCAGGCACTAGGACCGAACGACTTTGCACCTCGTATGCAATTTGTACAGTGGTTTCTTCATCAAACTGTCACTGATCCTGCCTTTCCCACGCACGTCTTGTTCACAGACGAGGCCTGCTTCACGCGGACCGGATACTTTAACAACAGGGATAGTCACATTTGGGACTATGAGAACCCACATACGATTTTTGTTAGAGCTCACCAACAACAGTTTTCCGTCAACATATGGGCTGGAATTATTGGTAATCATCTGATAGGACCTGTTATTTTTCCACCACGTTTAAATGGAGCAGACTATCTACAGTTCCTGCAGAACACACTTCCGGAACTGCTCGAGGATGTACCGCTTGCTGTGCGCATGAACATGTGGTTCCAGCATGATGGAGCCCCACCACACTTCAGCATTGATGTGCGCGCACATTTAACAGCCAAATTCGGGGAACATTGGATAGGAAGAGCGGGACCTGTTGCGTGGCCACCGCGATCACTCGATTTAACGCCCCTTGATTATTTTCTGTGGGGGTATGTTAAGAGTATCGTGTACGTCACCCCAGTTGACAACAGAGCGGAACTGATTGACCGAATAAATGCTGCGTTTCAACAAATCCGAAACAACCCTGTCATACTCGACAGAGTTGGACAATCAATGCTGCGAAGGTGTCAAGAATGTAATGAGGTACAGGGCAGGCAATTTGAACAGCTATTATTGTAAATTTTCAGAACATGTAAGAAAAAATAAATTTTATTTGTTTAAAACATTTTACCGGAGATCTGACTTTTCGGATGCATAACTCCTTAAGGTCGCGTCAGCGACCATATGTTTCTTAACAAAAAATGATCCTCTCTGTGTGACCTATCATTCCTCAAAGTTTGTCGGTGAGGTATTGGGACACCCTGTATATAGACTAGAATTATAAATATTATTTAAATCCAGAATTTGATTAGGAATTATAAAAATTATATTGAATACTGTCAATATTATAGTGTCTAAATATATTCTATAATTCTAAAACATTTATATACATACATACATGTTATAACACTAATATGTTTATAGATTATTACATAAAACGTTATTATAAAATATATAAATAAATTGATATAAAGAAAATTCAAGACGTTACTATGTTAATTATTATTAATAAATAACCTCAGTTACACCTTCTAGGGTTAATAAAGCCATTAGTAAATTATATTTGTAAGATAATTGATGTTTGAATCATAAAATAAAATCGTTTTGCGTTATGTAAAAATGTGAAATAAAATTTCTTGTCAAGTACATTTATTTATTTATATACTTTTTAATATCTTCGTTAAGACTGTTGCTATTGCTGGTGTCTTCATACACAAGAAAAGATCGTTACGAATTATTATACGAAGTTAGTACAAATTAAAATTGTTATAAGACTTAAGAATTACTAACTTCTGAATTACAAGACAGAAATATTTATGTATGATTATACATGATAGCAATATAAGTTCCCTGGATAGCACTGGTACTTACATCGTGGAAATGTCAAATTTAAAAAAAAAAACGTTGAGGTTGCTGCCGTAGCCGAGGAGATGGATTCCATCCTAGTGGTCATATGAATTACTTCACAATATTAATTTTATATTTTTAATTATATATATAAAAGAATAAAATGCATATGGAAAAAATTATTGCGCATAAACTTTATTTTATACGCTGTAACTTTATTCGCAGATCAATAGAAAAATAAAAATATTTATTACAAATAAACTTCGTGAAAATGTCTAACGATACGCTTACAACATGGCAAAAAGTAAATTATTCCAATCCAGGAAGCGGCTAATCATAAATGTTCAATATATGTGTGTGTGTATGTGTATATATATATATCCAATTTCTATTAACAATTTGAAAAAGAAAAGTTACAATCTTAATGATTTATTAAAGATTACATTTTCACATTGGTGTCAATCACATGATAAAAGTATAAAACATGCGAACAGTGTGCAGGAAATGATATAATATTTAAAAATGAATTAACGTCGACGAAAGAAATAGTTATTATTCATTTAATTTTGTTTTCATCACAGGATAATAGAGTAGTGAAAATACCGCAGACGTTTAATTTAACTGCCATACCAACAACTACAGTATTGATAGCTAAACAGTATAAAGTAATGAATACTATATTTCATCATGGTGAATCTATTGAACAAGTTTGTTTTACAATACAATATTAAAGTATTCTAACTTTTTAAGTAATTTATTAAAAACTTATCATGTAATTTTCACTGACTATCCAATGATTGATAATAATTGATTGTGATCGTCGTAAGCTCCTTGACGACGATCGTAATACTCGTCGTGACAGTTATCGCAACCTCATCGATGAGTTGCAACTTGAACTCTGACGATTACGACGCTTGTCTAGCGTTACAACAGTAGCCTAATCTGTCAGCCTTCTCGACGTGCGAAGAAAAGTGTGTTTATAGATATATTAACATAGATATATTGTTTACGAGAGCTTCTTTGCTTACGACCACGATCGCAGCGTTACGATAGATGTAGACGCACCTTAATAATACATACGATAACTGTCACGACGAGCGTTACGATCGTTGTAATGAGCTTACGATCCATCGTAATGATCCATCGTACGCTGCGATCGTGATCGTAAGCAAAGAAGCTGTCGTAAACAATATATCTATGTTAATATATCTAACTATAAACACACTTTTTTCTTCGCGCGTCGAGAAGGCTGACATGTTAGGTTATACAGTTTTAACGCTAGACAAGTGTCACAATCGTCCGAGTTCAAGTTGAGTCAACTCATATGATGAGGTTACAATAGCTGTCGAGCGTTACAATCGTCGTAAGGAGCTTAACATTACGATAAATGTAAAGCGCAGCCTCGCGCACTGAATGATTGACGTACAGTCGCGGTCAGAGTAGTTGCAACACTTAAAAAACTAAACTTATTTTTAAAAAGCTATAACTATAACTTACAACTATAACTTATTTTTCTAAACTTATTAAAAAAAAAAGTGTCGCAACTACTTTGACCGCGACCGTACACGCCAGTCACGTGACTACACATAAACATGCTGTCTCTTCCGTTGTAATGGAGACACTCGAGACTGGCAATCTCGCTCTCTCTTGCGAACGCGATTTATTTATCGACAAGCAAGGTAGTGAATGTGACGAACGACGTATCTTAATCTAAAATTTTCAGATTCGGAATTTTGCATCGCAAGCATCGCAATATCTCCGATCGTAGGGCACGTAACGAAAAAATAAAAACACTTTTATTATATAAATTTAGTCCAAGTTATTCATTGAGCCTAGTTAGAACCTGATCCGTTCACTAGTAATCGAGATCTCAAAATCTTGAGTACTCTCAACTCGTTGCGTCGCGTTAATAGAGCCACGGTGGTCACATTACCGTGTCTCTTGATAATTAATCCCGCGTCCATATAAATCTGTCTATACTCTAACGAGTGATTTTTGTATAATAATCCCGCGTCTTTATAAACTAGCGTCGCTTAATTTTTGTACCAAACCTTCTATAACGTAAATACAATATAATTGGCCATGAGAGTCAAACGCGGTACTTAGTGCGTATTTTTTAATCAAACTGATTAAATTATATTCCGTAAGTTTCCAACATATTATAACTGCGCGCCGATTATTTGTCGGACTTTAAACACAGCTATCATTGGAACATTAATTCCCTGTCCCTTCCCTAATTAAATCGATATCGATTTAATATTAAAATCACTGTAAAAACTTATTGCGAAAAATATTACCCCAGCCAGGGCTCGAACCTGGAATCTCCCGCATTCCGTTCGGGTGTCTTAACCAATTCGACTACCGGGGCATGTGGTAATATTTATCGCAATAACCAGATAATAATAATTTGAACGTCTTTCTCAGGCGACGTGAATAAACAATAAATTCTTAAGGACTCTCGAAAATTCAAATACAATATAATTGGCCATGAGAGTCAAACGCGGTACTTAGTGCGTATTTTTTAATCAAACTGATTAAATTATGCCCCGGTAGTCGAATTGGTTAAGACACCCGAACGGAATGCGGGAGATTCCAGGTTCGAACCCTGGCTGGGGTAATATTTTTCGCAATAAGTTTTTACAGTGATTTTAATATTAAATCGATATCGATTTAATTAGGGAAGGGACAGGGAATTAATGTTCCAATGATAGCTGTGTTTAAAGTCCGACAAATAATCGGCGCGCAGTTATAATATGTTGGAAACTTACGGAATATAATTTAATCAGTTTGATTAAAAAATACGCACTAAGTACCGCGTTTGACTCTCATGGCCAATTATATTGTATTTGAATTTTCGAGAGTCCTTAAGAATTTATTGTCTTCTATAACGTTTTTAATAAATTGTGTGTCATTATTATTAACACCTGAGTATTGTACTTTTCCTCCACGTCTAACTCCGAACCCTGCGCCGCCGCGAGCTTGACCCGCGTTCGGAAAATTAGATTTGTTTTAAGACCTTAAAATGCACTACTCACTTCAAATCGTCATAACTCAGTGGAAAAAAAGGTAATATAATGATTAAAAAAGCATTTTAAAGAGAAAATATTAAATTTTACGATACAATCAATAAAATTTAGAGAATAACTTTTGTTCTTCCGTACACGCCATCAAAGTTGATTCCTCAATTTTGTAAGATCTATTTTAAATTAGCGCCGTATTTAGTAAAATCTCGCTAAGGGTTCAAGCTTTAAAATGCTTTTTTAAACATCGCTCTGCGATCATTTTTTACAAAGATACGTAACTTTGAATTTGGTGCTTTTAGCGCTGATTTCAAGTGGCCGGTTTTTTTTTTTGCGGGTGAGTGTATATATGTTTATAACATATGTTGTGCGTTTCAAATATGTCAGGAACCGCGCGCGGGCGCGATGGCCACAACGAAGTGCTTGGCGTGATCGCGAGCGGGCGCGACAATTTCTCACAAATCGTGCGAAAACAACGAATCGGAGCAGGTGCGCCCTCCCTCTTTTGTAGCCCGGAGCTGAGATCAGAAGACATCCGTCATTTGTAATAAAAGGACGTATCCTGGTAGCTTACGAGTTTTATTGAATCTCAGCCTCCTACACAACAGAGAATTGGTGAGGATGGGATCTCTCCCGCGGCTGGTGAGAAGCTTGTACTAGCACGATAAGGAGTCGCGCAAAAGCACGGCAAGATCCGAAACACGTGTGAGTACGATCGAGAAGCGCCATTACGTGCACACGTGGCGTCCGTTACATTGTTCGAGAGCTTTCGAAAAGCTCGAGCCGGTACACCGGATACCAAGTTACATTTTCTCACGTAGCAATCCCGATACGGGAGAGATCGTCTGCTACTTTTTGAGCCGGTACACCGGGTACGGAATTACCTTACTTTACGGGTGATTTCGGATTGCTCAGGATACAATTGTCCGTTACTTTCAACGACGTTCGAGAAACCGAGCCGTTTCGCTAGTTACTGAGGTCACCTTGAACCATGGCGGCCGTTGTATTACATGGCAATTTTAGTATCAAAGTTTTCGATCCGACCACGACGGAGTAAGCAAGGTGGCTCCAACGTTTTCAAGCTGCGGTAAAAATTTTTAAAATACCTACGGAGCAACAAGTCCTGAAAATTTCTTTCAAACAAGTAAATGCATTTTCTTGAAACAGATTTCTTCGAAACAAATAAATATTTTTTTTCCAGCAATAAATAATGTATACTTGTAAATAAATATTTTATTGTTTTAAGAAAATTATTTCATATGTCTCTGATTTTGTTCCTCTAAGTAATGATATAATGACATGAATAGTATCATTACTAAACTGAAGTAAATCATTTCTTTGTAATAAGAAAACCGAATTTCTTAAAAGAGTAAAATGACGTGAAATAAACATTTTATTAAACGAAGAAACTCATTTATTTGTAATAAGAAACTTAATGAATAAAAAAATTTTCAAATAAATATTTTGTTGAACGAAAGAAATACTGTATTTCCAATAAGAAACCTATTGCATTGGAATACTTTTAATTAAATGTCTTATTGAACGAAAGAAATAATTCATTTGCAATAAGAAATTCAATATTTTGGATAAAAAATGTATCTTTAAAAAAATATTTTATTGAACAAAAAGAATACTACATTTGCAACAAAAAATATAATATTCTTAAATGGATAAAAATGCTTGGAAAGAAATATTTTGTTGAATGCCAGAAATAATTTATTTTCAATAAGAAACTTGAATGCATAAATATGCGCAATTAAATATTTTGTTGAACAAAAGAAATAATTTATTTGCGATAAGAAACTTAATGTCCTTAATAAATAAAAATATTTCTAAATAAATATTTTATTGAACGAAAAGAATACTACATTTGCAACAAAAAATATAATATTCTTAAATAGATAAAAATGCTTGCAAAGAAATATTTTGTTGAATGCCAGAAATAATTTATTTGCAATAAGAAACTTAATGTCCTTAATAAATAAAAATATTTCTAAATAAATATTTTATTGAACGAAAGAAATACTACATATGTAATAAGAAATTTAATATTCTTAAATAAATAAAAATTCTTGCAAAGAAATATTTTGTTGAATGCCAGAAATAATTTATTTGCAATAAGAAACTTGAATGCATAAATATGCGCATTTAAATATTTTGTTGAACGAAAGAAATAATTTATTTGCGATAAGAAACTTAATGTCCTTAATAAATAAAAATATTTCTAAGTAAATATTTTATTGAACGAAAGAAATACTATATTTGCAATAAGAAATATAATATTTTTAAATGAATAAAAATGTTTACAAAGAAATATTTTGTTGAATACCAGAAATAATTTATTTGCAATAAGAAACTTGAATGCATAAATACGCGCAATTAAATATTTTGTTGAACGAAAGAAATAATTTATTTGCGATAAGAAACTTAATGTCCTTAAGGGGTCATCTCACTTTGAACGCTCAAAAAAATCGCTATTTTTATGAATTTTTTTTGGCAATACTAATGCAGATAATTGAATGAATGTTTTTAGTACTTATTAGGCATGCTTTAAACAACAAAACATATTTTTTGTAGAAGTTTTAGTCAAGTTTATTTCATGAAAGAAACAACAATGCGAAGAAGTTGGAAAAAAAGGTTGGTCCACGGCGGACATCGTAACTCCTTGTAGAATCATCTGAAACAAAAAAACCAAAAAGATTCTTGATTAGTATGAGTGTCGCTATAGCATGAACCTCCAGAAATAATTTATGTTGAAAATAAAAAAAATGGTGGAGGTTTAAAAAAAAACATGAATAATAGCCATTTTTTCATGTTTTTGACTTTTAAAATATGATAATTTCAATATTTTGACTTGATCGTGCTTCATGCTAGAGGTATTAGTGTTTTCAATAAGCCATAAAAATTTCAGACCGATTCGTCTAGTAGTTTTTTTTAAATCGTGTCCGCCGATCACGAAAAACGTGTTTTGAGAAAAACGCGTTTAAAGTTTTTGTTACTGAAAAACAGTGAAAAAAATGTACTTACAATTAATCTGCAATCCCTGCTCCATACATCAATCCTTCAGCTTCTTCAAATAGTTCTGATTCTATCGATTTGGTTGGTTGAACCTCTTCGTCCAAAGCAGGGGGGTGATGAAACGAATCTAGAGTTCCAGCTAGCTGCTTCGTTTTCTAGTCGATACGCCAGGTCGATTGAGCATTTTTATCCAGGTTGATGGCTAAAGTTAATGTTTTTTTATGTTTTTGGGCCATTTTGTTTGTCGTGAAAAAAGGAACAGCTTTCTCTTGCTCATTTTTTTATAGGATGTATAGTTTGATCGCTAGGGCAATTTAAACAAATAAATTTTTAATAACTTTTTATTGTATCGACTTACGAAAAAACTATTTACAGATTCTTTTTCTACGACCCAAAAAACGTAAAAAAACATTAACGTTAGCCATCAACCTGGATAAAAATGCTCAATCGACCTGGCGTATGGACTATTCGCTCCGAACTCAGGTAGAAAAAGGCTCGTAGAATCTCAATACTTCTAGGATCTTTATGAAATTTTCACACAAGTTTCTCAAGGGTATATGTATATTATCGAAATATGTAAAAAAAAAAATCGAATTTTTTGACCGGTCAAAGTGAGATAACCCCTTAATAAATAAAAATATTTCTAAATAAATATTTTATTAAACGAAAGAAATACTATATTTACAATAAAAAATATAATATTCTTAAATGAAGAAAAATGCAAAGAAATATTTTTTTGAATGCCAGAAATAATTTATTTGAAATAAGAAACTTGAATGCATTAATACACGCAATTAAATATTTTGTTGAATAAGAAACTTCATTTAATTGTCATAAGAAATTCAATATTTTGGATTAAAAAAGTATTTTTAAATACATATTTTATTGAACAAAGAAATACTACATATGTAATAAGAAATTTAATATTTTTAAATAAATAAAAATGCTTGCAAAGATATATTTTGTTGAATGTCAGAAATAATTTATTTGCAATAAGAAACTTTATGTTTTTGTATACATAAATACGCGCAATTAAATATTTTGTTAAACGAAAGAAATACTGTATTTTCAGTAAGAAACCTAATGCATTTGAGTTAATAAAAGTATTGTGCTTTCAAATAAACTTGTAGTTGAACGAAAAAAATAATTTTTTTGAATGAGAAACTTAATATTTTTAAGTAAATTAAAATACTTTCAAATAAATACTTTGTTGAATAAAAGAAACGCAATGTAAATTACTATATAAGTAATATGTATGCCGTCTATAGCGCTATTCTAATTTCTATTGCTCTTATATAGGTACTCATAGTTAGATTTTATATTTAAGATCGTTTTAAAGATAAACTTAAAATGATCTTACACTGATAGAAAAATCGAAGTATAGAGAAATATTAAGAATCAAGATATTAAGGACCAAATATTTCTTGTGGCGTTTTCTTTGACATTTATTTGTTATAAAAAAATTTATTTGTGAAAACAAAATATATATGTATATATTTATGAAATATATCTCATTTTTCTTATTAATTGGTTTATTTCTTAGGAATAAAATTTTTGGAGTAATATATGCACTATTACCCATAAAAAAAGTTTTAAGTGTATTTTCCTAATAAATAGTTTATTTAATTAAAATGGGCCAATTAAAAGTTTTATTTCTAACAAATGATTTATTTTTACGCACGCTAAATGTTATTTCTTTAAATAAGATATATTTTACAAAAATATATTTTAGAAGTATATTTCACAGAATATTTCACAGAAATTGTATTTCGTTTTCACAAATAAATTTTATTTTTAACAAATAAATATCGAAGAATACGTCACAAGAAATATTTGGTTCTCAATACTTCGACATTTTTCTCTTAGTATAAATATAAGATGGTATGAATACGGGCCTATGGCCGGAATTTATAATCGATTCTTATTTCAAGACCGTCTCAAATAACGTCTTAAAATACTAATATCGCTCTGTGATTGATTGATGATATCTTAAGACAGCATTTAAAATAGTCTTAAATTTCAAATTCGATTATACCGGCCTCTCTTTAGATAAGCGTTGTAGGCCGGAGCTATAAAGCTCTCTATTCGTTGAGAGTTTTGGAACGCAGCCTTGAGGATGCGCCTGAAGTATAGCTCACACAGTTGGCTACACTGCGTTTCTCTACGAGTGGCTACCGCGAGTTCTTTGTTTTTCAAACGTGCATATACGTGTGTTACGAGCGGCGATTTTTCGTCAGTAACATGTTGGATCGCAACCATTCATAATTTGTATCGTAAAGCAGCGTGCTTTTGCAAAGTATTAATATAAATGTATATGCGTATATAGATATTAGGATATATAGGAAGTATGTTTAGGATTTAGCATAATTCGGAAATAACGATAACATTCAGTATAGGATTTTATATTCAGTCTGCATTTATGTATGTGATACATAGTCAGTATACGTTATTATTTTCCTCTAGTGAAGTGAAATTCCTTTGCCGAGCGAATCTATGGAATAAGCCGACACGCGACATTCCCGAGGAACCGCGTGATTTTCCCAAAAGGGTTCACGTGATATTCGCCGGTATTTATGTGAACTCCATGTTCCTCTTACACCTAGACGTCACCGAACGTCGCTATATAAACGCGCCCCGCGAGCAGAAAGTCGTCATTTTTCGCTCATATAGTTTTGAGTTAGAATCCGCGTAACGTATGTACCCGAGAGTATTGCGAGTTGTCGGACTTAGCCGCGAATGAGTTTCACGCAAGGGACCTAGTCCCTCCGCTTCAACGCGCCGTGTATTGTAGGATACGGAATCGTATATTCGAGAGCCGCGTTTCATCATCTGTAAAAATCGAGAAGAACGTTTTGTAAAAAATAGCAGTGATAGCATAAATTATCTAATTTAAATTCAAATCTACCTCAACTTCACCGCCCATCCCTTACCTGCCATTATATGTTCGATGCGCGCCTCAATCAGGGTGTTCTCGAACGATTTCCCTCATTCGATGCGCGCCTCCATCAGGGCGTTCTCGTCACCGCTTTCCATATTTCCCCAAATGTCTCGGTAATCGCATATAATCACTAAAAATAAAGAAAGTGTTTATCGGCTATCTGCTGAGTGACTATCCGCTTGCTTATTGCTGCACATCAAGCTAGTCAAACTTGATGAGTCACATTGCAACTGCACGCACCCTCTCGCATGCGCTTCAAAAATCAGAAGGACGAGGCTGCTTATCAAAAAGGGAATCGGAGAGCTGGACAAGCAGGGGCAAGGTAAGTGCTCATTCTTTATACTCACCGCTCCACCAATGGTACGTTCGAGACGGTCCGGTCGGGCCCATCAGTTAAAACGGCTTCAGCGGGCTTATTACACCGGAGGTGAATTCGACCCGAGTGTGTTTAACACCTCCGCTACTCCACCGCCGGCTTCTCATGCAGAGCCGCCAGTTCCTATCCAGAATACCGTTCCCCTTCCTCCGATGATTTCTGCTCCTGTCGAGAGAAAAGATTACGCTAAACCGAAAATAACTCGCGTCGAAGAGCTGACACAAAAGATAAAACTCATCTTGTGAGAGTGCAGTCAAGGTCTCTCAGCAGTTGAAAAGTAATAACAATAATTAAACCGCGTACTTACTTTTATTGTAAAGTCATTTCTTGATGTCGGCCGCATTTAACTTACAAATCACTTAATCACTCCACATTACCAACCCCGATGTCCGTAACTGAAACTCGGACGTAACAACTGGTGACAGCGGTGGGATAGCTACAAATACCAGTGATATAGTGACAAAAAAAATATATATATTTCGAGGATATTAAAGATATTTGAATTTTTCTTACATACATATATAAAAGTACAAAACAAAGTCCTTATAAAAAAAAAAAAAAAAAATAAAATAAAATATATGTACATTTATTAAAGCGAATATAAGTGAAAAATAACTTAGTTAAATATAAGAACGCTTGCGTATACTATTAAAATGTGATCTTACTGTCCATTCTTTCTTTGCAAGGCCTGATTACTTAGAAATATGAAAGACATAAGCGTTATCCTTACCGTAATATAATTATATTCTAAGTAACGATACTTAAATTTTGTCATGTTCTTTAATTTCCTTGATCGCTTGATTAATGCCATTGCAAGGCTACTCCGTAATCAGTGATTAATTACATTAGCCTTATAATTTATATGATATATGCGACAATATATTCCAATTGAAATTATTTTCTTTCACAACATTCCTAATTATATCGCAACCTAATATCTTATCTATTTGTTTTCTTTTGTGTGCGTGTAACGTTCATAATTGAAAGAATAGTCGCACTTGATGTACATGTATATTATGTGAAAAATATAAAACGATTTCCTGCATCTTCGATGCGCGCCTCTATCAGGGCGTTCTCGAACGACAATGTTTATATTTGATGAACGGTTATATGCATGTATATTCAAGTGAAAGCAAATAACGTTTTCTTTTCCCTTCCCTTTTTAATGTCTATTTAATATTAACTAATTAACATTAGCAGCACTTTACGTATGTGCATGGGCCACGCAAAATCTAGAATTATTTTAAAATATTAAAAAGGTATAGAAATATATTAATTTTGATCCGATTGAATTGATTAATTGTACTATTGAAGAACCCCTTTTTTTTGTGAAAACACGACAACGCTTAAGAAAACTAGAATCGTAAATACACGAGTGCGAGTAAAATTAAAGACATGGTAATATATTTAGAGATATAAAACGTGAAAGAAAAATATATCTATATACATAAATATGCTATATCAGAAATAAGATTCGTGAGCTATATGTATTTTGTAAGTTAATCTCACATGTAAATGTTATCATAAAATAATCTCTGTAGCGGCTACAGGGAAACAGTTTAGATATAGAAGATAATAAAGAGAATACTAATATTATGTATACAAGAATAAAATATTAGTGATTATTAGTTTCTATCGCTCATGCGAGTCATACAAATATAAATCCTATATACGAATATAACTTAACTATACAGATATAAGTGCAATACCCAACATTATTAATCATTACATTATTTTGAAACGATAGTTTATTGTCATTTTCGATACGTAGATGGAAAATAAAGAACGAAATTGCGCTGTTAAGGATAATTATAGGTTTGTTCGAACAAGAGGTTTTCTAAACTGGCTTTTGTTATGAATAAACAAACAAAGAGATTTATATGTTTATTTAAAGACAGGACTGTGAAGCCAATATATATATAAAAAAAACCCCAATTTATTAAGTATTTCCTCTGAAAAATAAACGGGATCTTTCCATATTTCACCGTTCTCTTAGATCAATTTATAACATCGAAGAGAGATTAAGGAAAACATAATATGTTCTAATATAATAACATTATCTTCTATATCTGAGAGAGATAAAATTGTAACCTTCATATTGTTTCTTATAATAAGTTACGTAAAACTTGAATTTATTTTCTTTCATAATGCCAGATCAATTACATGTTTGACAATTGCCTAAATCATTTTTTTTAAATATATATATTCAGCGAATTATTAAATTATACGTACCTACATTGGAATGATTGTTCATAATTGACGATTCTTCGGATAAACGTTATCCTATCATCACAAATTTTTTTGGTACCCTTCTTGAGAGCCCCTCTAAAAAAAAAGGGAGAAAAAGGAAAACACAAACATCGTGTATTTAATCTAATTGAGAGTATTCTTGCGTAATTACCTTTATTATTAGGCTTTTACCATTTGATTTGTGATATCATTGTTATTATAATTACTTGATCCGGTAATAAAATGGACTCCTCAGAGGATCCTCCGGTAGAATTCGTTGACGCCATGAATCCACTACAAAAGAAAGACGAAAAGCAAGTCAATTATGAACAAGCTATGAAGGACGTGAGAGAAAAAGAGAGAGAGCTCAGCCAACGTACAGAAATGTTAGAGAATATGATGCGAACCCTTACCAGCGCCTTATCCGGGGTCCGTCTTCCTGAGCCACTCACTCCTACGCATACAGAACAAGCATCTAGAAATCTTCCGTCGCCGCCAATTTTTCAATCTCCTATCAGCTCACAATCTGGCACGAATGGCGCCTCTCTCATCTCAACGTACCCTAAGTCTTACCTCCGTGATGCTCTCGAACTAGTGCCAAAGTACGATGGCCACAACATTCCATTCTGGCAATTTGCACGAACCTGTAAAAGAGCGAAGGAGTCAGTACCATTAATTGATAAAACACTTTTCGTTAGAATGTCACGTAACAAATTGACACACCATGCTTACCTGGCGGTGGAAGATGAAATGCGCACTACTGTTGACAAGTTTATAGATACTTTAAAAAGAGCTTTCGGGCCGGGGAGAAACTCAAATTATTACCGCGGTCAACTCAGCATCGCATATGAAAAACCAACAGAACATATTCTAGATTACATTGGTCGTATTAAGGATCTCCGAACAGCTATTATAGAAGGCGATCACACAAATCTCAATCGTCCGCTGACTGAATCAGAAATAACCGCTATAGACTCCTTCGCCCTCGAAGCATTTTATGAAGGACTACCGCGCGATTATCGCATCGAACTTAGAGCCGATGGATATAATAATTTCTTTGACGCCTGTTCTAAAACAATTGATATCAGCAGGCGATTTGAAAGAGAGGAAGCTCGATACCGTAACGCCCGAAGCGTTCGCAAAAATCCAGCTTTCTCGCCGCAATTTCGTACTCTTCAACGCGAAGCCACTTCCGATCCAGTCCCCTCATTCTCCCCATTCGCTAACGGATCTGGGAATACAGGACGAAAAATTTTCAGTTATTGCAAAAACTTTGGGCATTTGATAAACGAATGCCGAAAAAGGCAATATCGTGAGAACAACACTAACAACAAAAGTAATAACGCTGCTAACAATAATAATAGTAATAATCGAAGTAACAACGGTGATACCGCCCCGCGGTATACGGGAAACTACCCGGAGGTCTCGACCAAAGGGACGCCTCGAGACCTCGGGAATGCCCGTCCCATCTATACTCTGGAGACAAACCCAGATCCGTCTACATCCTCAGAGGCGATAACGGAAACGTACCTTCCGTCGAACTTCAATTTTCTTCCTTTTGCGGACCAACCGCCTTCATGTTAGATACGGGCGGACAGCCTAATATAATAAAGAAGGGCTCGATAAAAGACGATATAATTATTAACGCTAGGGAAATTATTCAACTCACCGAAATCAGGGAAAATATGGTCAATACGCATGGTACAATCGTGGCCTATGTCTCGCAAGTACCGGTGATTTTTCATGTCGTACCAGATGATTTCCTTATCGTTACACAGGGAATATTAGGGTCCCCCTTTTTCAACGAGCATAATGCCCATATTGATTATGAGAATAACCAAGTTACCTGGCGAAACTCTACCCTCCCTTTTAAGAAAAGAGAAACAATAGTTCTACCTCCACGTACGAATTCGGGGTTCACAATTCGCGTCTCTAATCCCGAAATTAAAGTTAGCTACATTTCCCGCCTGCGTGCGTGCGAAGGAGTTTATTGTGAAGATACCATTGTAACATGTACCAATAATAAAGCATACGTTCAGATAATTAACATGTTAGATCACGAGGTCGAAATTATAGTGCCTACCGTAAAACTCACTAAAGTCGACGACAAGCCACAGTATAAAGCTGCAGAACCTTCTCACATTAGGGTGGCTCTTATTTTTCAAAGTTTGAATTTTCTTCGCGCTACCCCCCAGTTTGGTTCCATTTTATGAAAAAGTAATCTGTGTAAAATTTCAGTTCAATCGGATAAAGGGAAAGGGTACCTCCAGGACCTTGAAAATCGAAAAAATCATAAAATTACAGATAAAATCAATTTTATTTGTTTATCTTGCAAAATATTAATTATATGCAAAAAAGTATTATACAAAAGTTGTAGATCTATTAAAAATGCGCATATTATCATGTACTACTTTTTCTCGTACAACTAACGATTTCCGAGAAAAATGTGAAAATCACTTCTTTTTACAAATCTCGACGCTGAGATAAAGTCTCTTTTTTATAACCTGGAAACTTTCGGCGATAATCACTTACAATCTGAAGCACATACGGTTTCTGTTGCTCATTTTTCGTAAATAATTTATTATAATCTTCCATAAGCTTGACCCCTCTTTTAGCCGAATCATTTACAACTCTTAATTTATTTACTAATTCCAGACCTTTTACAGAACTTTCATTTTTATGGTACGTCAACGGTTCTGTTTTAAGGAATTCATCATTCGTCAAATCTTTTGAAAAATCCTCTAGTTTCGGAGGAAACAAATTGTTCAATTCCGTTGTTAACAATTTCTGGGATTTTATCGATTTGTACTTTTATTCGCTTCTTATTTTTGTTTAATGATTCTGTTTCGCGATTCAAAGCATTGACCATTTTTATTTTTGATTCAAATGACAAATTTGTATCAAAGAAAGCTAATGCGACAACTTCAGAGCTCAAATACCATAAATGATTGCTTAGTTTTTGTAAAGCAACGCGAGAGATACCACGATCGATAGCTTGATATTCAAAAAGTTTCGAAAGAACCCTGAAATCCAGATACGGTGTTTTGGCAGCAGAAGGCGCACAAGACCATGCTTCGACATACACACTGACAAGAAAAATACAAACATCACAGATCGCATTTTCTTCTTGTAGTGATAATACAAATTCACCACGAAACAGAAAGATTTTCAAGCAATAAATAGCTTTGGCCATCCACCTCGCATGATGGATGGCCCCCGGAACACGGAAAGATATTCCACGAGGTGGTGCTTCGCCAAGGAAAATTGCTGTTAATTCTAAAAATTCCCTATAATCCTCTCTAGGCTGCTGTTCCATCAAAGTATTTCTAACAAAATCAAGAATTCGAGCTACATCGCCCTGATTCAAGTGTCCCTTGACCTTTTCGTTTTCAATCCCGGATCGGAAATTATGAACATTGATTCCAGACAAAGCGTTTTGAAATTTTTTAAAAATTAATACATTCGGACCTGTAGTTTTACCCATTTTTTCCTCGAAAACGCTTCTAAGAATGATTTCATATATATAATGTCTACAAGGTAAATACAAAAGATCTTTTTCTAAAAAATTTTCTATCAAAACGCACGCACCGCTAAATCTTCCAGTATTCGTTGTTGTCGTATCGAGAACTAGTGCTTTAACATAATTCTGAAGACCCCATTCAGCAAGAGTTTCACAAACAGCAGATGCCTGCTGTTTTCCAGTTCCAGATTGCAATCCAGGCACTCCAAGAAGTTGCTCAGTATCGCCATTCGAAAGAATCACAGGAAGTCTGTCCACGGTCTCTTTACCTGTTAACGCTGGAAGTAATTTACCATCCCAATGCACGACAGCAGCTTGCAATTTGGCGTCCTTGAAGTGCTTCTTAATTTCAGCTGCCCTTTCTTCGCGTATTTTTTCTCTAGAAATGTGAATGGATGACCTGTTGATGACAAAATCCTGGACATCATCACCCAATGCCTCGGTAGTAGCAACCAGAATATCAACTGCATCCCTGTCACTAATTCTACATTTATCTAAGGCCGCAGCAAGCTTAGTAGTCATTACTTTACGGCGTCCTCTCTTCCTTTTTGCTTTTGGTGATATAACTTCCATATCTTCTGGGAGAGGATGTTCTACCACAATATTAACAGTGAATTTTCCAGCAACTGGTACTACATTGATACCTGATTCTAAACTGTTTCTTGAAGTTGACGACATCAATTGGGAAGTTTTCTCTTTAAAAAAAGTAGAGATTCAATGATACGAAATCAAATAAAACAACAGAAATGTGCAAAAATTATCAGTATTGAATAATTAAAAGTTATTTTATACATTACTCACTTAGTTGTTCAGTTTCACGATCGCTTCGCTTTTTTCTCGCCAAGGCTGTCTCTTCTCGTTCCGCAGCTCTTCTTTCTCTTTCAAGTTCCTCGTAATCTATTCCGTACATGAATCCTGGCCGTCCTTTTAACCTTTGATTAATCAAAAACTGCTTATCTTCTTCAATAGTAATCAAGTCCAAAGCGTTAGCATGTGCAATGTCAAAAAGATTCTCGAGTTTAAATTTAAAATCTGCTTCTTTTTTCTTATTCAGCCTCCCGTGATCCCCTAGCGTTTTTTCGTAGTTGTCTCCATTCTTGGTACAAAGCTTCTAATTTTGGGATGCAGTTTCTTATTTCCTGAGTTGGAATTCGTGCTTCTTCCCAAAAGACCATCACTTCCTGCAAAGCTAGTCTGGCACTTTCACGTGAAGTTAACTTCACCACACGAATATTGAAAAATAATACACTTAACACTTGTTTATTTGATTGCAATTTACTTCCAGTTATATCATGCGAGTAATATCCGAGTAAATAAATTTTCTCACGTAAACGAACAGAAGACTATTGTGACATGAAAATTTGTTTTCAGCTCGTCCAAATTCCGAGAGAGAACTGTTGTCCTTGTTGACGAACATCTGCTCACGTGCAAGCATTAGTACTTAAACGAAAATGTACCTATAATACGCAAACTGAATTTACTAACAGACTAACTATACTGTAATTACTGTACTGGAGTAGCTTGATTCATGGCATTACTTTTTCTCGGAAATCGTTAGTCGTACGAGAAAAAGTGATAGATAATAATATGCGCATTTTTAATAGATCTACTACTTTTGTATAATACTTTTTTGCATATAATTAATATTTCGCAAGATAAACAAATAAAACTGATTTTTTCTGTAATTTTATGATTTTTTCGATTTTCAAGGTCCTGGAGGTACCCTTTCACTTTATCCGATTGAGCTGAAATTTTACACAGATTATTTTTTCATAAAATGGAACTAAACTAGGGGGTAGCGCAAAAAAAATCCCCAAAAAATTTTCACCAAGAGTAAATAAGAGCCACTCTAATGCTATATTGTACCTAAGAATGTTCAGAAATTCACTCTTGTACTAAACATTTTAGCATCTTTTGTATTCGGTTTGTGTATAGTTATACATTGTACTTTTCAGATTCCTGGTGATGTGACTAAACTTAGGGAAGATTACATTAAAAAGTGTAAGGAATTGAAACTGACTATTCAGCCGTACGTGATCGTTGTTGGACCCACACTGCACGAAATCAGCACTTCTTACGTATGCATCGACGATGTTTTATACAACACTTCTTCCACCCTAGAAAGCCATCGACGTTTGTTTTAAAAGCGTTTCACGTGCTTCAGCTGCAGTACCCTACGGCAAGTGAACATTTGTGGTTTATAATACAAAAATGTCTATATAATTTTGTAACCAAGTGGGACATAATAATTCCTAGTACGGAACACATTATAAAGATTTTACATGAAAAAAATCAGTCGTGTGCAAGCACGACTGACTCTACTGAATAAATTTCAGGGAATAAAAACTGACTGAATTTTTTACTGTTACAAAGTTTTAACATTGGTATATGTATTATATGTTTCACTCTATAACGATTTAGAGTTTAAATTTTACGTTTCAACACTGAAGAATCAATGAGATTCGACTAGCTGGCCATTATTTTTTTATAGTTTTATTCCCAGTAATTTAGAGAGTGCAAGAAACTACCTAACTTCATAACTTTTGTTGTGTTATCTACTTTTTTTTACATGTAAAATGTTGCGTTTTTTCTTTTGTTCCCGTTTGTTATTATCCATGAGTTATTTAATGAATCATATAAAATTACAACATAAGCCGTTTATGCACAGTACCATTAAATGCAATTTCGAAAATTGTTCACAAGTTTACAATAACGTATACTGTTTAAAAAGATATATTCTGTCCAATCATATCAATAATTCGAGGCATTTGCAACGCATTAGTACGGCAAAAAATCCGGAACAAAAAGAAGTTATTTCTCAACTCACTATAAACTCGGTTCATGATTATTTGGCCCCAGAACGTATCAGTATTATTGACATTATGTCAAGTACTTGTAACGAAGGTGTTACGTCCTGTGGACTACGATTTCTTCCTTTCGTAGAATTATTCCACGTTTAGAAAAAGCAAACAGTGGTTATCAATTGGCAAACGGATGCAAGCCCGGATGCCGTTGCTGAAACGTTGACTCGAACCCAATAACTTAAATAAGTAATGGATTTGTTGTGATCCAAGTGGTCCCAATAATTCCACGAAACTGGGCAACGGAAATTCGGTTGCGATAAAGGGCAACGCAAACTCAATTGAAAACGCGCGATAACGGGAGGCATGGGTCACCATAAAATAAAACGCCATGCGAGGGCTTTTGAAATCACGCGTCTAATTAGAGGTCGCGTCGTCACCCTGCCTCAATTTATCAAAACTAAGAGTTCACACGTGTCACCCGTTTAAGAACGCGGATTTGAACTCTGACCAACGCTTCCCAGTAAGCGATAAAGATAAAGCAGTGAAAAGAATATTAGCTTGGACCATCAAAGAATGGGGAAATATAATTCTAATCACAAACTCGCCAATGGATGACCACTGATTAGAAATTGTGTAACGAGATTTCGGTAACTCGCCACGAAATAGGCGGAAAACCGAAATCTACGTCACAAACAGGAACCAGACTCCACCAATCAAAATCATCCTCGGATTAAATCCGCCCCTTTCAATTTCTATAAAAACCGCGACTCCGCGTACCTCAAGGCACTTCGTACTTGTACTTCCACTTGCACTTGTTCTTGCACTTACAGTTCTTCCAGTTTTTCTAAACTGCCACTCCGTCAGTCCGACAGTCTAAACGCGGATCAATTCAATAAAACTCTGTACTTGGGGTAAATTCTGTGCGTGTCCTGCCAACGATCCTCAGCACACCCGACGCCGAGATCCGCGAGTCGCGACCAACGGCGCAGATCATCGCCACTTATATCCTCATCCCCATTTACAAGGGCCAGCAAGTAGTAAGTCAATTTAATCTGCGTTATAAATCATACCTTCGGAAATCATTCTTAAATAATATATATATATATACATATATTTACATATTTCTTGGGATATATATGTATATGTTAAATATTTTATTTTACTTTATTATTTCCCTTTTGAAACGGGTTTCAGTAAATAATTTCTCACCCCCCCCCCCTTTTTTATAATAATTTTTAGTGGGCATCCGAGGTCCAACCAGCAAAAACATAGCTCTTAAAATAAAGAAACAATACGAACGAAGCAGGCGGGGCCGCGTCATTGAGCTACAGCTCCTCCAGGCGACCCGAGAACAGTTAAACCGCCGCCGTCTTCCGCAATTTTCCCTTCCTCCCCGTTCACTTGCCTACAAAATTTATCCCGACACCCCCGATTCCTCTCCCTGTTCGGGACCGTCCTATTCCCCGGTTCCTTCCGAGGAACTTAACCAGTTCCCTTACCCAGAGCTCCTACACTCCCCAATTCCGTTTTATCAACGAGACGATTACCGCGAGAGAACACCTTCACCTTCGTTCTCCACCTCGAGCGTGGAGATTCTTTTTGAACAACCCCGGTTCCCCTCCTTCAATAGATCAACTTCTCCCACGCTCTCCACCTCGAGCGTGGAGATCATTCCCGAAATTATTTTACTAGATTAATCTCGGTAATACAATAAAATATAATAATTAATTAAAAATGAAATTGTTAACATAAGAATACAAGTATAAGCACCTTTCGCACACGCACGCACTCACGACATTCACCCTTCTCTTTTCTTTCCCTATTTTCTTAATTATAAATGTATTAACCGGGCAGGAGGTCATATTTAAAGTCGATGCATCTCCTCAATAATTCCTGTCCGATGACCTCCGAACTTGTGTAACACCCGCGTATTCCACACACACACACATATACACCACACTAAATGCGCACCATTTGCATTTTTTATAATAATTTTGTGTCTTTATCTATATATATAAAGACAAATGTCCTGACTCACTGACTGACTCACTCATCAACGCCCAGCCCAAACCCCTGAACCTAGAAACATAAAATTCGAGAGGTGTATTCCTCTCATGACGTAAGCACCCACTAAGAAGGGATTTTTAGAAATTCGACCCTTAAGGGTGTGAAAAGGGTTAAAATCTATTTTCACGGATTTGTCAATATCTCTTAGGCCCGATGAGATATCGACTTGGTTTTTGCTTACAAAGGTCACCCATACAAATGCTTAAAAACATAACGTCTTTATTTAATTACAAACGGGTTTGGCTTATTTTTTGAAATTGCAATTTGTGTTGATAAGCAAACACAAGCAAATTTATTTGTGTACTATGTACTATGTGATAAAGACTAAAAACAAATTAGATGTCAACAAATGTCCAGTATATATGCAAATGTAATACACGAGGGAATACATATCTTCTTATATTAGACATTATAGTGTTTGTTCTTTGTTCGTTCGTTCGAAATAAATCAATTTAATCGTAATCGTAGTATTTTGTGGTCACATTGGTGATTCTTAATTGATAAGGATATGTCGGGATCAAGATGGGAGATCAATCGCGGTTAATTTGAGACAGATTTCAATAAACAACTTTACTGCGGATAGATACACACGTTAGCTAATCGCACGTTACAAGAATCGTGTGGAACGCCGTGATGAACAGACTGATATTACGGAAACGGAAGTAGCGATAAACGCAAAGATCGCCTTTTACATCGATACATATGTAGCGCGAGATACCGATCAAAATCGTGGTAATTAGTATGACACGACGCCGGATGGCGTCGTTCAGGCTGAGTGTGCGTATGGCCGCGGGAATTCAACTTCCCAACACGCCCCCTCAATGCGCACACGGTCAACTCCTCCCGAGCTATGATGCGCTGGTAATTCCGAGACCCTCGACGCAGTTCCAGTGGCTGGTGGCCGGCAGTGCCTTCGTCAGTACGTCGGCCACCATTTCGTTGGTGGGTACATGCTCCAAAGTCACCAAACCTTCGGCGACAGATTGCCTAAGGAAGTGGTACCTTATGTCGATGTGCTTCGTACGAGGATGGTACATGTGATCGTGCGCCAGGAACTGCGCACCTCGATTATCGACATACAGCACAGTGTCAGCCATGCGGCCCAGTCCCAACTCGGTGAGAAGACTGCGCAGGTACAGCCCTTCCTTGACCGCCTCCGTCATGCTGACGTACTCCGCTTCCGTCGAGGACAACGCCACAGTGCGCTGCTTCTGAGACTTCCAGGAAATGGCTGCACCGCCGAGCAGGAAAGCGTATCCGGTAAACGAGCGCCGGTCAATCGTGCAACCGCCCCAGTCCGCGTCTGAATAACCGGTCAGCGACTGACCTGTCCTGAAAAATAGCAAGCCCAAATCTGCGGTCCCCGCCAAATACCTGAGCACCTGCTTTGCACCCAGCCAATGCCGCTTCTTCGGGTTATTGTTGAACTGCGCCAACCTGGATACTGCATTTGTTATATCTGGTCTCGTGGCGCCAGCCAGGTACATGAGAGCGCCGACAAGCTCCCTATATGGCCAGGAACCAGCCTCCGAGCTTGCCGGAACTTCCGGAGTGTCCCTTGAGTGAAGTTCCAAGGGTGTCAAGATGGGATTACATTGCTTCATCCCATATCTCGCCAGCACGTCCAATGTGTATCCCTTCTGGGTAAGAAGGATTGTGTCTCCTTCTTGAGTGATCTCGAGCCCAAGGCAACGCTTGGCTATGCCGAGGTCCTTGATCTCGAAGTCCTCCATCAAGTTCCGCTTGACTTCCGTCATCCACTTCTCGTTTTGGGAGGCCACCAATATGTCGTCTACATAAATCAACAGCAGAAGTATGTCCTCCCCACGACGCGCTTGGTATACGCACGGTTCTCCGTGTGTTCGTAAGAGCCCCATGCTCTCAAGTTTCTTCTTCAGACGAACGTGCCATTGTCGACCGGCTTGGCGTAGGCCATATAAGGCCTTCCTCAATCGACAGGCATCTCCGCCCGATTTCAGGGTTTTTATCATCGTCTCGGCTCGATGCTTCACCTCAGGAGTGACGCTCTTCTCGAGGACTAGTCGCTCGAGCGTATCCAACAGGATATCCGGAACATCCATGATAACTTCCTCCTCAAGGTCTCCATTCAGATAGGCTGTTACAACATCGAACTGCCAGATGGTTAGATTGAGCTCGGCTGCGAGGGCCAGCAGCAATCTAATTGATTCAAGTCAAGCCACAGGTGCAAACGTGCGGTGGTAATCAACGCCGAACCTTTGGCTAAACCCCTTGGCAACAATTCTGGCCTTTCGTCTCTCGATGGATCCATCTGTGGCATACTTGTTCGTCAGAACTACCCGGCAGCCTACACTCTTCTGGCCCTCAGGTTTCCTAATGACTTCCCAAGTATCATTCTTCACAAGACTCTCCACCTCAGACAGTATGGCATCCTTCCATTCCTCATGTTCCTCACTGGACATAGCCTCGCGTAGAGACACTTCAGCAATGCCGGCAAAAATCTCCTGTGGAGGCTCCTCCGGCGGCAGGGTTGCATCGTGGAAAACGTCATCGTCTAGCTCATCGTTTAGTATTTCCACGGGCACATCAGTATGGTCCAGTTCGCTACCTGTGAATGTCTGATATAACTTACGAGGGCGCCCTCTTTCACCGGTACGCACTAATCTCGGTCGTCCACGTGCACGCCGGACACCTGCTGCAACAAACAGCGGCACCGGTCGATGATCCGGAGTGGGTGGAGACACTGGCGAACCGAGTGCTCCTTGTCGCTGCTGAGGTGCCGGTCCAGGCAAGTGATCCGAATCAGCGGCATCCTCGCCTGAGCGCTTCTCCACCTTCAACAACTCATTAATGCTATGTTCATCGGACATACCTTCGGGCGCAGCCTCAAGGAACTTAACATCCCTTGCAACGACAGCTTTATGCTCCTCAGGCATCCACACACGGTATCCCTTAAACTCTCGCGGGTAACCAATGAGCACCCCTTCAGCTGACCTCGGTGCGAACTTGTCCTTCGTCGGGTCTTTGTCAAAAACGAACACCTTCGCTCCAAACGTTCTGAGGTGATCTAACTTCGGCAACTCGCCAGTCCATTTCTCTAGGGGGTAAGGCCTCCCAAGCTACTGGACGGACAGCGATTCCGGATATGGCAAGCGGTAGCGACCGCATCTGCCCAGAACATCGAGGATAACCCGGACTGTAGCATCAAACAGCGCGACATATCCAGGAGGGTTCGGTTCATGCGCTCGGCAACCCCATTCTGCTGAGGGGTGCGAGCGACCGTCAACCGTCGCTTAATCCCGTAATCCGCCAACAGGGAATTCATCTCGTCGTTGAGGTACTCTCTACCGTTGTTGGACTGCAAGGCTTTAATGCTTTTCCCGGTCTGTCGTTCAACAAGGTTTTTGTAATGCTTGAATGCACCACATACCCCGCTCTTCTGCTTGAGGAAGTACAACTCACACCACCTCGAATTGTCGTCTATAAGGGTGACAAAAAATCTGGCACCATTCACTGACTGGACACGAAGAGGACCTACAACGTCAGTGTGCACGATACTCAACTTCTCGGCAGACGGTGGGTCCCCGTCTGGAAATGGCAAAGCAGTCATCTTTCCCCGCAGACAAATCTCACACCGTTTCAAGTCCTCAGCTTCCTTCGTGGATGGCGACGGTTGATCGAGACGGCCGATGACCTTAACCAGGTCCCTGGAGTTTAGATGCCCCAGGCGCTTGTGCCACTTCCACAAATCAAGACGTGGAGGTGCGCTGGCGGCCCCTGCACAGTCGATCTCTTCCAGAAGATAGTATAGGTTACCCCGTCGTCGAGCCTCCATTCTCACATTTCCATGTCCATCAGTAACCAGCGCTGAGTCTCTGCGGAATATGACCGTGTGGCTTCTGTCAGTAATCTTAGCCACGGAAACTAGGTTGGTCCTTAAGTCTGGAACAAAAAGTGTGTTCTGAAGCTCAACTACGCGACGACCCTGGTTACCTGATATTGGTATCTTCACGGGTCCTTTTCCCTCCACCATCGTCGAAGCTCGACTCGCCAGGTTGAGTCTGCCAGTGGACGAGGAGTCAATCTTGTCAAAGAGACCTCTCTCGCCACACAAATGCGCGGTGCATCCGCTCTCCAGAATCCATGCGTGCTCGCCCACGGGTTCACTTGAGACTTGGCAGCTATCTTCGAAAGTAGAGTGATGAGCCAAATATGTGTCGTCAGCCGCGTTAGCAGCCGGCTTGGCCGGAGGGCGGCTCGTGGGCTTCCGCTTCGATTTATCGGAGGTTCCGCCCGTAATATCCGGGCAATCAGGAGACTTATGCCCCGGCTTTCCACACTTGTAGCACACGATCTCCGATGCGCCTTCGGTGGAGCCTTTGTGCTCCATCTTCCCTTTACGTCGTTTCGGCTGGCGTCTTCCACCTTGGCTGGTCGCGAGAGCACCGGCCGCTTCAACCACTACAGACTGTGCCCTGACGTCATTCTCTTCCAGAATCTTCACCTTGAGGGCCTCAGCTGTGGGGAGTTCGTCACGTGACTCGATCGCACATCTAAAATTCTCATAACTTGGTGGGAGACTATACAATAACATAATGGACAGTAAATCACCATTAATTTGCACATCCATAGCCAAGAGTTTGTCAACGGCGTTAAAGAATCTGTTCATATGGTCTCTTACGTCTCCCCCGTCCACCAAGCGCTGTAAAATAAGCTGCTTGAGTAGTGTCGCCTTCCTCGCTGGTCCTCTCGACGCATAGATTGACTCGAGTTTGAGCCAGACCTCTCTCGAGGACGTGAAATGTCGAACCTGTGGAAGCTCCGACGGATGGATAGCCAAAACCAAGTCCGATCGTGCCTTTCGGTCGTTTTTCCGCCATTGCGCTTGCGCTGCTACATTCGCGGTTATGGCCGAGGCACTGGAATCCGCCGGTTGCGGGAGGGAACACTCACCGCTCACGTACTCCCACAGATCACCCTTTATCAACACGGCTTCTATCTGCATTCGCCACGTGTCATAATTGTCCTTCGTCAGAAGTTCAATTTTTGCCGGGTTCACCATACTCATTGTTCCTCACGGCAAAAGATTACTTTATCACAAGCACGTGGTAACGTGAAAAGTATTAATATCGAAGAGCACGCGGTCACGCAAACTATATCGAAGCCCGCGCGTTAACGTATGAGCGTATGAGTTAATGACGCAGTATGGATCGGCACGCGGTAACGTTAGATTTAATGACGCAATATCGTACGGCACGCGGTAACGCAAGCACACGCTACTTGGTTCTTGTCGCAAGTACGCGGTAACGCGATTCTATCACAGCACGCGGTAACACAACCTCAAGGTTCGACCGCGAGATCAATCGCACCTCGCACGACCTGCCCCGGGATTCTGTAACTCCTTAACGACAGTTTCAGCATCGTTGCGCAGGTATTATATATGGTAAAAAAGCTGCGCAACGATCCGACAACTGTCGCTAAGGAGTTACAGAATCCCGGGGCTGGGCCCATAACCTGCTAAGGATATGTCGGGATCGAGATGGGAGATCAATCGCGGTTAATTTGAGACAGATTTCAATAAACAACTTTACTGCGGATAGATACACACGTTAGCTAATCGCACGTTACAAGAATCGCGTGGAACGCCGTGATGAACAGACTGATATTACGGAAACGGAAGTAGCGATAGACGCAAAGATCGCCTTTTACATCGATACATATGTAGCGCGAGATACCGATCAAATTCGTGGTAATTAGTACGGCCGACACAACGCCGGATGGCGCCGTTCAGGCTGAGTGTGCGTATGGCCGCGGGAATTCAACTTCCCAACATTAATTTTGTGATTATTTATTTTAAAATTACGTAAAAAACTAGATACAATGGCATTAAAATACATTGTAATAATAATGTGAATTAAATAAATTACTTTAAATACTTAATAAATTCTCATTTGATATTCAATAATTTCTTTTGAGTTGATTACCTTGCAATGATGTAATACATATTTGGAATTTGTACCGGCTGCGATATGCAAATGAATATAGACTTGAATTAAATCTAATTAAGAGTAAGATATATGGTAAATATTAAGGAGAGCTCACTCCTCACCGATTTCGATGAAATTAGGCCTAATCGACGCGTTTTTGCACAAAACAACCGAATCTGGCAGAAAAAAGTGTCGCTCTGCCCCGCGAAGCGAGATATTAACAGCTAAAGTTGACGACTATAAGGTTATGAAACCTGTCATACCGACGAGATGTAGCGACTGGCAGCGACCACAAACATGTCCCGCGGCCACATGCGCATGCTCCGTAGCCGCACGCGCATGCAAAAGAAGGTCACGTGGCAACTATGCTTGGTAAGTAACACAATTTCAAATGTTGATTGTCTTTTGTTAATCTCACAAGTCGTCTAACAATCGACAATGCGACTGCATGAGTTTCTCGCCATAACCCACAATAGGGAAAAATTAATTAATTATTTAATCGAGCATCATTTAAGTTGATAAAGAAGTACAGTGTCCAAAATGTGGTAATAAATTAATAATTGATACAAGTAATCTCATATTTCGATGCCGAAAAACGCGTTATGAAAAAAATTACCACAAAAATATGTAAAAAAACAATGTATGTTCGAAACAAGTGCAAAATGTGATACGTGGTTTAGCAAATCTAAGTTAAATTTAGAAACCGTACGCCGGTTAACAGCATACTTTATTCTGTTACGGCCTCCGCGACATATTTTTGCGTACGGAATTACAACTTTCCGACCCTTCCGTTACTGATTGGGTTTCCTTTTGCCGAGAAGTAAGTATAATTTAATACATTTAATATAAATCTGTTAAATGTATATTTAGTAAATATATTTAAAAATGATATAGGTTTGCATATACTGGGCCGAAAAAAATTCGACCAAACTTGGAGGCCCCAACAAAATTGTTGAGATAGACGAGGCCAAAATCGGCAAAAGGAAATACAACCGTGGCCGAATTATCGAAGGGAAATGGATCTTCGGATGGATACGAACGCGACTCAAGAAAAATATTTCTTGTTGCGGTTCCGGATCGTACGGAAAAAACTTTGCTGGGACTCATAAATGAGTGGATCCTACCTGGGACGATGATAATGTCAGATTGTTGGAAGTCTTAAAATTGTTTAAACAATGAAGGCTTCCAACATCTGACCGTTAATCATTCTATTAATTTCGTCGACCCAGACTGGTAAGTATAAACATTTTAAATAGTTTACAAAATTTTTTGCTTTATGATATATTTAAAAAGAAATTAAGAAATGTATAAATGTATTGACAGTTTTTTAAATTTTAGGAGCCCACACCCAGCACATAGAACGCGTTTGGAGAGAGGTAAGAGCTAATATCCCACGGTACGGGACACGTACTTCACACTTAGTGAGATATTTAGCTGAATATCTCTTCAAACGCGTTCATGATTACGAACATCGTTTGAGCAGTTTTTTCTGTACGATTGCGGAAATGTATCCACCGAAGATCCATGATGAAGCTGAAGCAGATGTCTCAGAGGCTTCTACAAGTGCAACAATTTAAAATAAATATTTGCTAAACCACGTATCACATTTTACACTTGTTTCAAACATACATTGTTTTCTTACATATTTTCTGTGGTAATTTTCTTTATAACGTGTTTTTCGGCATCGAAGTATGAGATTACTTTGTATCAATTGTTAATTTATTACAACATTTTGGACACTGTACTGCTTTATCAATTAAATGATGCTCGATTAACAAATTAATTTAGTAAGTGTTCCTTATTTTAATATGAAATATATATATACATATATGAGACTAATAGACAAAAGTACATGGTACACTCATCTATTTAGTAAGGCGAAAATTTATTCAAATTTGTGCACTTTTTATTTATTAAATCTTTGTTTTACTAAATAGATGAGTCTACCATATACTAAAAATATTAATACTGAAAAGATTAGCCAGGCCCCGTACGCAAGGTAGGACGTTCCATTCGCTTGATGTGTAGAATTTATATGTATATCTATTAAATCTTCGCCTTACTAAATAGACGAGTCTATAACATACTAAAAATAGATACAGAAAAGATTAGCAAGACCCCTACGCAAGGTAGGGCGTTGCCCGTCTTCCCACAACCACCCTCTCTGCCAACGCCTGTTTCACGACAGTTTTTTGTACCAGATTAAGTCTTGTTTTTATAATAGATGTTGCTTTTGCAATAGAAAAGTGTTATATCAAAGTCGGGGGACTCCCCCCCCCCCCCCGAATTCCCCTGGCCGGGGGCCTCGCCCCCTGGACAACCTTTCGGGGGGCTCCGCCCCCCTGCCCCCGCCGGGGGGCTTCGCCCCCCTGGACCCCTCTTTGGAGCTTCACCTAGACCTCGCTTTACAACTTAGCATGTAGTACGTGTAAGCAAAACTCCCAATGGGGGAGTTTTGCTTACACATATATATGTAACTATTACACAAATTCTCATTATTTTTGATAAATGATTGTACTGTTCTATTACCAAATTAATGTTTAATTTATTTAAATAACACCTCGTATTGAACCTCCCCGCTCGTTAAATCGCACAAGGTCCGATCCCAGGTAATAGGGATTGTATAATCCTTGACCTGAAACTGGACCGACGATCGCACGGCTCACAGTAGGCGTAATAGCGTCCCTTCGGACGTTGATCCCTCGACTGGAGCCTTCCGAAAAGTGCGTTCGACTCGAGGCACGCGTTTACGCGCGCGACTCGAGATAACCTTAAGTATTCAGTTACGTCCTTCCATACCCCCGTCCCCTCTGGGTAGCCTTTCCTTCGCTTCCCAGTTTTCCTTTTCACTGAAACTCCCGGGGTCTGGACGTAACAAAGGCAATAACATGGATATAGTACAAGTACAAGAGAAAATTAATACAAGCTGCTACTCTTGTTGTAGCGAAACTTTATGCTTACAGAACATTAAACCGTACTGTTACTAACGATATTATTCAAACTATGTCATCATTTTATAGATTAGATTAGATAAGTTTATTGCTTTTCCCCACAGGGCTTACAAGGCGTTTTTAGAAAGGAACGTACCCAAACCTTTTACAAGGACCATTCCCCTTCGTGCCCTGGCCATATGCGACCTTACAATTTTCTTTTTCCCTCCCTCCCCGTATCCCTCTTCGCCCCTCCTCTTCTTCCTCCTCTTCCTCCGAAACTGCATCCCTCTGCCTCCCTCCTTCCTGTCTCGGCTCCTCCCTTTTTGGCTTACCTTCCTTTCTTGTTCGCCCTGTCCTCGTCCGAGTCCATGAGGAGTTTCTCTTCCATCCCTCTCGAGATCTCATCCTCCTCAGATCTCCCTGCACTCCTGCCTTCCTCCATTCTCCTTTCTAATATCCTTTCTTTCTCCTCTCTCTCTCTCTCAATCCCTTCTCTCCACCGATTTGTCTTCATCAATCTTTATACCTATCTTATTCCCAGCCTTTCTCCTTGCCTCAAGCACCCTCCACTTCTCCTCCTCGTCCCCCAGCTTCACCAGTATCATAAGCCAGTCCCCTCTCTGCCCTACCACTCTAACATCTCTTACCTCCGCCTTCACCTTCAAGTCCTCCGTTAAGAGCTCCTTCACCTTCACCCAATTTGATCCCTTACCTTCCCATCTCTCTTTCTCGATCCTTATTATCACGTTCCTCTTTCTCATTTCCTCCTCGTCTCTTTTGCCCTCCCCTGCCCACCATTTCCTCTTCCCAGATCCGCTCTCCTCGCTATCCTCTCTCTTCCTTTTGCCTCCGCTTTGCTCCATTTTTTCGACCTTCCTCTTCAATCTCCCTACTTCCTCCTCCAGTTTCTCTAACTTTTCCTCCTTCCTTTTCCCATCCTCCTTCCACTCCTTCAGCATCTTCGTTACCTTCTCTTCCACAATCCTCTCCACCGCCTCTGCTATTATTCTCCCCTTGTTCTCCATCCTAGAATATCTGAAACATGCACATTCTCTTACTTTCCTCTCCTCTGCTCTATTTTTCCTTCCCTCCCCCTCCATCACCCGCCTCTCCCATCTCCCTTTCTCTCTACCTTTACTCCTTCTTCCTGCTCCTCCAGTTCCCTTTTTCTTTCCAATCTTTCCTCCTCTATTTCCATCATCCATTCCTCTCCTCCCCCTTCCTCACCCAACACCCATTCCACCGCTTTCTGCCAGCTCCCATTTCCTGATTTCCATTTTCTACATTCTTCCCATACATGCTCCCACATTTCCTCCCTATATTCACACAGCCTACATTTCTTCTTCTCTTCTCCTTCCCAGTACTTACTCTCTCTCATCTCATTCCCTAATCTAAACCTCGCCATCCTCCTCCATCTACTCTCTCCCCAACCTTTCTTTAGATATCCCGGAATACCCTCTCTTTTTATTACCTTGTACCATTTATTCTATTCCGATTTCTCGATCTTCTCCCATCTTTCCTTCCTTTGTGACTCCTTATCTCCTCCAACAAGCTTATGATACCATTCGTCTCCCTCTTCTCTCAGCTTTTCCAGTTCTTTTAACTCCACTCCTCTGTCCTCAAAGAAACTTCCCCTCTCTCTTTCCCAGCTTGAGCCTGCTCTCCCTTCCTTCTCCCTTCCTTTCAATTCTTCCCAACATGCCCTCGCCAGCTCGCTTCCTTTTCCCTCCTCCAACTTTTTCTCAAATCTCCATGCACTCATCTCTGCCCTCCCTCTTAGCTTCTCCCTCTGCAGTTGCTCCCTAACAAGGTACCACGGTGTTCTTCCGTCTACTCCTAAGACCCATCTGATATACCTTTCCTCCAGACTTTCCATTCCTACCCTCTCTCTCCATCCCCATATTTCTGCTCCGTATCCCATCATCGTCCACACCAGTCTATCGAACAGCCACAATCTTTTTCCCCAGTCTTTCCCAAATCTCCTCTTCCCTATCCCCCAAACCTTCCCCATCACCGCCGCTGCCTTCCTGATCCTTTCCCTTACCTGCGCTTTCTGTCCTCCGTTCCTTTGAAACACGTAACCTAAATACCGAAACTCCCTCACCTCTTCTAATTCCTTTCCTTCCCATCTCCATCTTCTCTCACAATCCCTTCCTCCTCCTTTCTTAAACCTCATTATTTTTGTTTTCTCTACGTTTAGCTCCAATCTCTTCCTACCTAGGTACCCTTCTAGTTTTTCTAACATGCTCTTTATTTGATCCTTGTCCTCCGCAATTAGCACTACATCATCTGCGTATGCCAGAGTATACACCCTCTTACCTCCTAACATTATCCCTCCCCATTTAACTCTGCCCATTTCCTCCTCCATATCCGCTAGCATCACATTGAACAGTAGCGGGCTCAGCGGGCATCCCTGCCTTACTCCCCTCCCTGTCCAGAATTCTTCTCCCATTTTGTTTCCTACCCTTACCCTGCAGCCGTACCGTCGTCTCCCTTAGAATCTCCTCCGTCCTTCTCACCAACCCCTCTCTTATTCCCCTTTCTCTCATTACTTTTATTAATATTCCTCTATCTACCGAGTCAAAAGCTGCCTTAAGATCTACAAAACAGGACTATCAATTTTCCCCCCTTCTTCTCCAACCTTCTGTTCACCAAGTAGTTCAACACATAGATGTTGTCTATAGTTCCCATTCCTTTTCTAAAACCTGTCTGGTTTTGCGGAATTATTCTCTTTCTTTCCATCTCCTCTCTTAGTCTCTCCGCCAGGATGGCCGTGTACACTTTATATAGTGACGACATTATTGTGTCACAATAATGCCCCTCTATACTCCTCTACCCTTTTCCCTTCCCCTTTCTTTACGATTGGCGCGATTATACCTTCCATCCAGTTTTCCGGCCAACCTCCTCCCTTCCATATCCTGTTGATAAAATTCCACGCCCAATTTTCCAACTCTTTCCCCCCTCGCTTCCATACCTCGCTTGGTATCCTATCTCTTCCCATCGCTTTTCCGTCCCTTAGCTTCCTTATCACTCTTCTCATTTTCTCTAGACTAATCCCCTCTTCCTCCTTCCCTTTCCACCCTCCCGCCTTCCATCCCCATCCTCACCCTCCTCTCCACTTCACCCAACAGCTTCATGAAATGCTCCTTCCATTCTTCCTCCTCTATCCCTTCCTCGATTCCCCTCCTTTTTCTTCTCTCCCTATTTACTATCTCCCATATCTCCGCCTCTCTCTTTGCACCCTCCGCTTTCCTCTCCCATTTCAAGTTCTCTTCTTCCTTCTTCCTCTTGCATATCTTCTTAAATTCCTTCCTTTTTTCTTTGTATACGCTGCCCTCTCCTCTTACCTTCCTCCACTCCTTTAATTTTCTTCTTACT